>MU952204.1:0-11790 GCA_036418165.1 Cooperia oncophora | reverse complement strand
ACTTCATTGACATGTTATAGGCATGTCATATCATTAACATGTTAAATGAGACCTCATGTTAACAGGTAACAGACCTGCGCTACATCTGCGCCTCCCATGAGCATCAGTGTGGTGCTATCCCGGAACTTCAGCAGGAATTAGGGTCTGACCGTTATAGAGCGCAGAGAAGATGTATGAGCACATTCAGAAGAGTTAGTTTCCTGAATAACAAGTAAGTTCCTCTGAGTACCTTTGGTGCCACCTGTGTTGTGTAACACATGAATGCTGTAAATGTTCTGTGACAACGAAACATTTTTGAAAGTCATTATAAGGAATCATGCCAAGCCTTTTTCTGCTCAATATAAACAGGCTTTTTGTAGTCGTTTCGCAATAGAGGCCATCTTTCGGCTTGAAAATGCGATTTCTCGGAGAAATATCAGCTGGGACATTGCGCTGCTGTAAGAACTCCAAATTACAAGCATTTTTCCTTTATCTTACCAGCGCAGCCTTCAGAAGAAGGATGTCTACGAGACAGGGTTCAGGTGAGTACGAGCTGTTGTTAGCTTCCGAAAAGCTTATCACAACAACCTAGAGCCAACGAATGAAATTAGTTGGGCCACTACGCCTTCCTCATAACCTCACCGCCTTTCCTCTTTCCCCTTTGGGGATGGTGCCCATTTGAGAAGGGCGAAGTGGTTCCAGTGACCTGCACCTACGCAATTACATAGAATTTGCTCCTAAAACGGTAAGCCTTTGCAGGAAATGTAAGGGCTTACGCTGTTCCTGTTTAGGTTTGCCGTGCATGTGCAGCATTCTTCCGCCGTTCGGTCGAAGGCCGTAAAAAGTTCGTTTGTCGTAAAGGCACCAATCGCTGTCAGCTGAATGGTCAGTCATTTTCATCAAGAGTTCGTATAGAGAATGATGACGGCATGCCCTAGCTAAGTTGCTACTGCATTAACAAAATATTCTCTCAACAGGTCAGAAGAAAATTTATTCCTGATGTAATAAAGTACTTCTTTATCCAACAAATAGACCAAATCGTAGCGATGAAAGATATTCTTCTGGATTACAACATTCCCCTCCACTCCCCAAAGAACCCGTGGAAAGAAAGGTTTCCTCGACGGAACATCTGAAATATGTTACAATAATGTAGTGGTACCTCAGGCAGGGATAGCAGAGTGGTTAAGAGTGTAGACTCACGTTCACGCCCTGAGCACGAGTTCAATCCCTGCCGAGGCCACAATCCCTGGCCTTGCAAGACTGCAAAGAGGTCCGGATACCAGGTCTGGCCCAGTTAGACAGGACGGATAATGGAGGAGCCCGTCACAACAATCATGACAAGTAGCAACAGAATCAGTGTTAATGCTAGGACGTCACCCGGAAGTGGCGCGCAGAACCCTCGCCCGAGTTCTGTGGTCAGTATGCGAGGGCTACCGAGGGGTGAACGACCTCGGCCAAAGAAGCTAGTTCGAATTGGGACCCTGAACGTGGGGTCGCTTACCGGGAAGTCTCGTGAGGTTGCCGACCTCATGAGACGAAGGAATATCCAAGTCCTATGCCTTCAGGAAACGCGATGGAAGGGTGCGAAGGCCCGCGAGATTGGAGAAGGCGTCAAACTCTTCTACAATGGAGCAGACACCAAACGGAATGGCGTGGCCATAGCGGTGGCAGAAATCCTGACTCCGACGTCTCAATCGTGAACAGATGATCGTGGATGCATCTAGGGAGCGAGATGGGACACGAAAGGAAGGTACTGGACGCGTACCGACCGTGTACGCACCCACATCCGAATTGCTCAGAGGCGGTAAAAGGAATGAGTTGCTACCTGACCTAGCGACGAAGGCCATAAGGGGGTCAGTTTCGGAAAACCTGACTACCGTCACCAGTGGGGATCTGAATGGCCATTGAGGGAAGTAGACAGGAAGGGCTAGCGTAAGAGCACGCAGAGGCCAAGGCGCCAAAGTAGGCAAGGAGGCTGAGCGAAAGACCGGAATCGCTTGACTAGCCATGCCACACTCACGACTTAGCAATCTGTAGCACCTTCTTAGCGAAAAGGAGGGCTCAGAACATAAGCTACAGCAGTGGAGGGAGACAAACGGAAATCGACCATGTCAAGTGACAGAAGAATCGTCTCTCAAAATCGTTCGAGGAATGTATCAACGATACTTGCCTGGGAAGAGCTGGTCCGCCCTCAGCCACAGGGCCTCTCTAGCAGACATCACCGAAGACTCTTCAACCGAAGACAAGGGTGAAGGCAGAGCCGAGAGAATTCGGTGTGGCGAAAATGCGCAAGGTAGAAAAGGATAGCCTTGGCCGAAGAATACTGGAGGCTGGGCCCCCAGACCCACACGGGCCAGTTCAGGACACCTGGACCAGAGGTCATCCTACAGTGCGCCAAGGAAGTCCTTGGAGAGACGCGAGGTGGTATCAGAGGAGACAAGGCAGCCTGGTTCTGAAACGAGGAAGTCCACAGGATCGTCAAGCAGAAGAAGGAAGATTACAAACGCTGGGCAAAGAGACACGGAGCCACAGAAGATCGCTGCGTACAACGGGCTAGCCACAGCGCCTCGCCCCCGCCAGCGCAGCCGTTGTGCTAAGGCCAAGAACAAGGAAATGGACGCCCTGTACGAAGCTGGAAGGCCGAGAAGGGGAGAAGTTCGCCTTCCGTCTGGCTAAAGCTCGGCATCGCTTCGCTTAAGTACATTCAGGTCGTAAGCCCACTGTGAAAGAGCAGCAACGAGGCCTTATTCTCAGGAACCAGCTGAAGTCATAAGATGGGTGGAAGATACTTAACGAGGGACTACTGACGAGAATTATCACCGCGAAGTACAGCCCATAGATAGAGGCGACGGTAGGCCATATCACTCCCTGGACAGAGAATGAAGTTCCGCCGTGAGCTAGGGAGAATGAAAGTAGGGAAAGCACTGGGTCCGACGGAAGCGCGGTAGCCGTCATAGAGGCAAGTCGGAAGGCCCTGGGAGAGCTTGGCGTGAGTCGGCTAATGACGACTTCCGATTGAACAACGGCTGAGGAAGGATGCCTACGAATGCGTGGAGGAGCAGCATCGTCCCCATCTTCAACACAGAAAGGGGACGGCCGACGGAAGTGCCTCCAATAACCGCCGGCCATCAAGTTGACTCCCCATACCATGGAGCTGTACGAGCGCCTGGTCAACACTGGGCTGAGGGAGCTTGTTCCTATCTCGCAGGAACAGTTCGGCTTCATGCCCGAAAGGTCCACCACTGACGCCATCTTCATCGCCAGACAGCTGATGGAGCGGTACCGAGAGAAGCGGCGACCCTGCTACCTAACCCTTCCTGACCTTGTGGATAGGCATTCGAGCCGCCTGCTCTGGCCTGTACTCTGGCAGAGCCGCGAGAAAAAACGAATAAAACGTTTCGGAGCACCTAGTCTCCATAGTGAAGGATATGTACGATGGGGCTCAAGCAGCTGTACGCACCCCGCACAGCTTGACGAAAGAAGTAAACATCACGGTTGGGGTTACACAAGGTGCAGTCAGCCCTCATCTCTCCGTGAACAAAACTCTAGATGTCCATGATAAAGAACTCACTGAAAACCAACTTCTATGCTGACGACATGCAGCCCGCTGATAGCGACAGCCAGGCTAGGAACTCCAGAGACAACAGTCAGCGTGGCAAGATGTGCTTGCTGAGCAATTGGACATCCGTTGTTGAAGTGAAGAAGAAAAAGTTCCTGAGCTCTGAAGAGTGTACCGAACCCATCGTAGACCGTCACGGCGAGAGCATCGAAAGGGTCGAGGACTTCCAGTACCTGGGGAGCGACCTAGCAGCTGATGGCAGCGTGGACCAGGCGGTGAAGACCCGAATCAACGCAGCCTGGATGAAATGGAGGGAGTCCACTGGCATCTTGTGTGATCGGCGGTGCTTGAGAACGCTCTAAGGCAAGGGTACTCGGGCGGTGGCAGGCTACAATGCTCTACGGGCAGTGAAGTGCTGCCCATCTGGCAAGAAAGCCTATAAAGGCGCTCCACTCAGCTGACAACTGAGGATGATGGGCCTGCAGTTGCATTACGACTCGACAAAAAGTCAAGGAAACGGAGGATGTGCGTGCAGGCGATCGCACAGACGGCTCCTACCAGAAGGCACGAGAGCAGCGACTGCGATGGTATGGGCACGTGCTGAGAAGGCCTGAGGACCACCCAATAAGGAAGGCATTGGAATTCGAAGCAGAGGGCAAGCGACCACGAGGAGCCCCAAAGAAAGATGGAGGGACGTCATCAAGAAGGACCTCACTGAAGTGAAAGCCACGGCAGAAGATGCAGTGGATCGGAACAAATGGCGACGTCTAACAAGAACAGCGGACCCTGCGACGGCGCGGGACTAACGCGAGGGAAGAAGAGAAGCAAGAAGAATGCTAGTGTACCGTCGTTTTGTAGTTTATTGTAGCTGAAGTCAGAGTTTTAGTGTAATATGAACCTGTATTTTATTTATTTGTTTTATTTGCCAATGTCAGGCGCAGGTTGACAGGGCCGGCTGGTGGAGAAACCAGTCCAAGCAGAATTGAATGAACAAAGTTCACAACAAAATCAGTTTTAATACTAGGACGTCAGAAGGAAGTGGCGCGCAAAACTCCGCCCGAGTTCTGTGCTCAGAATGCGTAGCTACCGAGTGGCAAAAAAACTCGGCTAAAGAAGCTACAAAAAAATCGCGGCGCTAAAAGAATGTCTAGTTCGTACTTGGGACTCTGAAGGCACATGATGAGCTGCGGCTAGCTTCTGTGAACAGGGTCAGTGATCGAATCATGGGGGAAATGGACACGAAGGAGGAAGCTCACCATAGCAGGTGATCTAAACGCTATTTCTGCTATTCGCTCTGAGAACTCCAAGCATCTGAAGCACTTGTCAACACAGCCAGCATTCAAGCACTCCAACAAAGGTGTACAGCCTGCGACTATAGAAGAGCTTGCGAGTGTTAATAGCTGGCGTTCCTAGTAGGAATGGCGCCTTTCGCCATTTTTGTGCTGCATTATATCAAATTAGCCTTTAATCATGGATATAACGGTGCACTGGATTCTAAAATGACGCTCAGAGCTTTTGTCGATTCATTGTATTATGTTATTGTATTGTATGTGCAAGATCGTAATGATAAGATCTATGATCCTGTGTGCGCGGTGCGTCAGAAAAAGGATTGATAACGCCAAGTGCTCTATTTTTCTTTACTTTTTCGTGAAGACCTGGTCGATGAGCATATCCTTCTTTACAGCTCCACGAAAGGTAATGTGCCAGAAGTGTCGACTTACACGATGCCTTGGTGTCGGCCTCCAACCGGAAGCGCTGAAGGTTTGGTGCCTTTTCTTCAATATAGTAAGCCTGCTTTATCCGAGCCAGCCAAATAGATTAGCACTCTACAAAAAAAAAACTGAGATCTAAGTACGTGTAGCAACGCATTTGTGATAACTTACGCTCAGCGGTAGTGAGTGGGAAGGACAGACGTACAATTCCAAATAAGAAGGGAAAACAAAAGCAATCAGGAACAGAAGAAGACCCAAACGGTGGTGATGTAGAAGGTACAATCCGTCTGATCGGACAAAGATGTGATGTTTGAGTTTCCGAAACAGGTCCGGAAGGCTACACGTTACGGCCCCGCAAACACTTCCTTCTTATGCTTCTCTTTCGTTTGGGCCCTCACGGCTGTACCTCGAAATGTCTCTCATTACCAGCGACGTTGAAAGGTGGAACGAAGGATTTGAATCAAATCGAAGAGAATGCCGAGGTTATACTGAGAAAAGCAGCAATCTCTTTTTGCTCTCACACTAAACTACATGTATCTCTATGGAGATGAAGAATTAGTGTTCAAGTCACATTCATCGATATGGAATGGGTGAAAAATAGGTGAAGCCCAGTACGAGCCTTTTTATACGCGCACCCCTTTTTCTAATACACTGGAACGCCAATCAGGACGACAGAATGGTCATAAGTCATGCGCATTTCACCGCCCACCCCATTAATCTGCGAAATGCTAAATCGAGTAGATGCTGGGGGAAATGTGTATTAGTAGTGTGGTAGAGCATTCTAGAATATTAACGTATCTACAGTCGTCATCCTTGCACTTGATAGGGGCGTGTCGGCGAGAAGGAGCGTGCACACTGTTTGAAGCCTTCTCAGCCTTTTCGTTGAAACGCGTATGCGACAAAAAGTGATAGAAAACGAGTACACGAAGGATATAATACAGTAATGTCACTTCCTGGTTCAACGATTGGTGCAGTACGGGTGCGGGCGACCGCGCCGCACGCAGCCGCACTGACATTGACTATCAAGTGCAAGGATGACGACTGTATATATTGGAAGTACTTGCGCGTCAAACAAGTTGTTTTGTGCACACCATACATGCAATCCTATGCGCAAAACGTTTAAATCTGTCTAATCACACCTCGTACGTGAGGGTAAACGCATATGCCCGTTAGGTAACGTTCATCCTTTTGTTTCGGCCGTACATGTGCATCTTTATTCCTACAACGTGCCGCTGCGTCATGGTAATTTCAAATTGAGGAATGCTCTGACGATTGTCGTCTCTTCGGCGCGAGCCGTTGGCGGATCATATTAAAAGGATACGACAAATCGAACTTCCAGGATGAAGAAGGATAAAGCAGGGATGGTGGAAACGAAATACAAATGAATGACACATACGGAGTTCCTGCTTTGCCGTGCATTTATGCCATTATTGCTGGAAACTTCTGTGTTCGAGTCCGGTCTGCTTCTGTTTTGTTTCGAACTACACGGGTACCCGACTATCGGTCTTTACAAGCTCCTTTATGCGTATAATGCGATGGCACTCGCATACTCACCTTCCTCGCCATATCAGGAAAACAAGCGAAAAGAAGTCCCATCTACAAATACGTCGCCATGAAAGCTAGTTAAAAGGATGAACTAACACGGGAGCAAACGAAGAAAGAGGAGCAACCATGTGCCTGGGAAGGGTGGGGTTGTTTTGAGACCATGTGATCTTGCTTTCTCTTCTCGTATTACACGCGGTTTCCGAGGAGGAGAAAATAGAAGAACCGAAGGTCTAGTGTGAATTGCACGCTAGTTCCCACAACTGCCTCCTTTGTTAAACTAAATAATTAAAAGGCGAAAAACGCCTGCCAGAGCACGTGAGGTACGAGGGGTTGCGACTTTTTTCTTCTCAAGATGGCCACTACAGTCGTCATCCTTGCACTTGATAGTCAATGTCAGTGCGGCTGCGGCGCGCGGTCGCCCGCACCCGTACTGCACCAATCGTTGAACCAGAGAGTGACATTACTGTATTATATCCTTCGTGTTACTCGTTTTCTATCACTTTTTGTCGCATACGCGTTTCAACGAAAAGGCTGAGAAGGCTTCAAACAGTGTGCACGCTCCTTCTCGCCGACACGCCCCTATCAAGTGCAAGGATGACGACTGTACATGCACATGCGACATGGAATCAGAGAAAGTCTTCAGTCATGATCCTAGTTGAGTTCGCCCATTACAGAAAAACGAAGAAGTTGCAACATTTTCTGCAATAATGCTAGAACATTGCTACAAACCATTACCAAAGAGAATTCGTAAACAACTTTCTCCGTGAGGGACGAAAGGTATTGGTTCTCCTTCAGTGCAATCTGCGCGGAGACGTCACTCATTCATGATTTCTTCAGTTTTGTTGGGTGTCCAGGTAATGCATGCCGACTTCATATGACGCCAGCCAGGTGAATACTCGCTTCTGATGAAGCTAAACGAATATGCAGCCACCTAGCGAAATTCCTAACTTACCGATGTTACGCAACCGACCTAGTTAAAGAAAAAAAAACAGAACCTGGCGGACGACCACAGACTGGGGAACTGTTTTTTTTCCACGGATGATGTGTAATATTCTTCACTTTCCACTTCACAATCTGCTTCTCATATTCGAACTCTTAGAAAGTCCTTATTCGACACAATCGACATCACGTCGTTTAGGCTAGAGCCAAGAAAGCATGCTGCGAGTTGCTTACTTTGAACACCGTGTCTCTTGCCGTTCCTTTTCTCTATGGCTCCATGAGAAATGCTTTTTTTCCGGTACGGTCGACCGCAAAACCTTCAGTTGCTGGAACTGCTGTGTTGTGCTGCGAACTGTGCTTGCAAAGAGCAGGGCACAGCATTGGTTGGGGATTCCCTATGGGGGGGTCGTATTTGGCCGTCAAAAGGGGGGGGGTCGTATTTGGGCTGGGAAAAATTTATTTTTATAGTTGATTTTTCTCTCCTTGCGGACGTTTCGGAGGGGGGGGGTCGTAATTTGGTCGTTGTGGGGAGGGTCGTATTTCTGGCTAGGAATTATGTGGTTCACTTGATGGAATTTTATGAATTTACTGTGTTATAGCTACTATGTACGCCCGTACAATGTACGTCGCACTGCTTACTAATACTCCCCCCCCCCCCCCCCGCTCGACAACTTTTTCGCCGAGTATAAACCACAACCATGTCAGCCATCGCAGGAGCCATGGGGGGGGTCGTACCAGCCCCTGAAAAAAAGGGGGGGTCGTAAAAGCTCGAACATAAATCCTGCCGATCGAAATTCTGTCCTCGGGTGCAAAGAGGAGAATTGCTAAATGTTACACGACATTGTTACTTCTCTTCAGCTGCTTAAGCTCTTCATATAAATCTTTCACGGGCTATCGTGGTTCTTGGAAGACGACAAGGATGAACAACAACCAAAAGATCGCGAAAATGGCGATATTGTGGCTACTTTGAACGTTTCGCGTAGAATTCATGGTGTGCAGCAAACAACACCACTTAGCTTGATCGCAATATACTTTCCAGTATATAAATCGTTCCGCCTTGATGCGCAATTACTTTCCAGTATATAAATACTTTCCTAGAATGGATATTCAGCAGAGATTTACAAATGAAAAACTAAACATAGAAGCAAGCGAAAAAAACAAGTCAAATGAGTGATGAAGCGATATGCATTATTAACAGTGGCAGAAAAGAACAAGCCGTGAAGTGATATTTTCCACAGCTCAACAGTTAGTCATACGATTATTTATTAAGTAACAGTAAAAAAGACGATAGACAACAATTCAATGTAACAACATAAGCGAGTGAGCATAGTAGGCCAGAAGCTATGTAGTGGCAAGTGGCGCCATTAACAACGCGCACGAGGGGTAAGGAGATGACGTTTAGGGTCGGCTGACATCCGAGCCAGCCAAGTCCTCCATCCATTTGAAGGCAATCTCAGACTCAGCTGGCTAGATGAGAGCTGACACTGACTTGAACATTGGCTGGCCCACTCATCACTATGTAGCCATATCGCATTCAGAAATAGCAGTGATTCTGAATGAATGAAATGGTTACACAGCCTCCGAAAGACAACGGCGAAAGCCTAATGCTTCAAGCTTTCTTGATGAAGCAAAGTTTTACAGTCTGTCAGTCGTCACAGGACTGGGATGTTCTTCGGCTTTTGTTATTACAACTGTACCGAACAGCCTTTAGTCGGGCTTAGTTGAGATACCGACCCCTAGACGGTTACCTTGGCAGAATAAATAAATAATAACAATAAGTAAACAAACAAATTCAATGAAAACAACGTTACAGTGACAAATAGGCAAAAGAGTACAGCATGAACAACAAATAAAATACAGAACAGTGCCCAGATCGCTCTGCTCCGCCGTGGCCACCCCCATGCACCTTCCTCCTAAGCCGATGCCCCATCGGCTGACGGCTACTCCATTTGATCTTTTCCCAATGGTCTCATACAGTATCTTTGCACATCCAACAGAAGAACCCCAGCTATGACACTTGAGGGGATCCGATTCCGCAGCATATCCTACCGTTTTGACCATTTAACCGACGGAGCAAAGAAGTGACCTGGACCTGCCTGCTTTTTTACGGTCCCACCAAACAGACCATATTTCTTCCATCTCTTTCCACTTTTGCCCAGGGCATTGAATTTAGGTTACCGAGACTGAGCTGGTCGACTCAGCCACATTTGCACACGCATTGCAGCTGTCTTTGTCGCTCTTCTACCGGATTGACCTTTGCTCTTTTTTTCTACCTCTGGAGATTATTGTTTCAATAGGGTGGTCCGGATTATAAAATGGGACAAAGCTGAGCATGTCAAACCGAACTCTAACGGGCTCTACGTTCGCTTCTGTCAACCACTATATTAGGTTGATGCATATGTTTTTCAACCTCGACTTTTTGTAAATCTCAATAGCGTACCACTCTGAAGATTAGTGGTATGCCCCGTCACCATCCACTACACGACGCCAACGCTCAGGCAGCTTGTTGATTCCATCTCCCAGAGGAACGGGGGCTGGGACCCGAAGAAGGCCACAATGCCGCACAATCACCACTGTGACATGATTTCACAGTGGTAATTGTGCGGCATTGTGGCCTGCAAATGCAGGGTGGGTGAGTGATAGCTAGTGTGATGAAAGAGTATCATGTACATGTCACGCACACGTGATGACGAATACCAACATCCATGCAAACGAAATACGGAAGGATCAAATTTACAAAAAAGTCGGGTTAAAAACATATGCATAAACCTAATATAACTCGCTTCGTATGTCTGTTTGTTTGCTTGCTTCGTTGTTTGTTTGTCTGTCCGAAAATATGGTTTGATGTGAAGAACAGATTGGAGAGGTCGGGTCAAAGTTGGAAGAGGTAGGGGACAAGATGTAAAGGGTACATTTGACCTATGCCAAGAGCACACAGTGGGCGGGGCTGAAAGTTGGCGGTGTAATAGACAAAAATTCAAAATTCGCTTCCAGGGAAGCGGAGAGATAGGGGAAAAAAGGTGGAATTTGATTAGCAATGGGTTAGAAGACTGATTAGGGGAGACACACCCGGAATAGGCAAGGCGTTCTCGAGATGGGCTGTGCTTCCCACTAAATTCAACAACTCGATTTCGGAGAGAGTTTGGAGATCTCAAAAATGTCTAGTACAGAGATCGCAAAAAGTCGATGCAGAAGGGAAACAACTGTCGAGAGTTGGGCATGCCTGTGGCGTGCTGATACCCGCACACAGCGGAGCATAGCTTGTCCTCAATCATAGAACGCCGTTTCAAAAAATTGTAGCTTGGTTCTAGAGCACTCAGAAACCGAAAAAAGTGGATTGAGAGGTGGGGGGAGGCAGGCACGCCGTGGGCAAAGCCTTCACCAAGGTTGGCGGAGCGAAACGACAAAATCTGTAAAGTTGTTTCAGAGCGCTCCAGAGATCGAAAAAAAGTGGATTAAGGTCAGCGACGGGTCGTGGTTGGGAACTGCGGGGACACACATGTTGTGGGCGGAGCCAGCCTCAATTAGTAGTACCGTCCTATAGGGTCTTGGAGACGGGAAAAATTGAGTGAAAAGGAGCAATCGGTAGCGGAGTGATGCGGGAGACGCATACATGGAGTGGGCGGCGCGGGCACACAGTTGGGGGAAGCAAATTCCAAAAGGCATGAGTCGCTCGCAGAGTACCCCAGAGGAGTGTAAATGATTAATAAAGGTCTGTATAGGCTGGCGTTTGAAATGAAAGAGGAACTCCCATTGCGGCGGAGCATGCGTCCAGATGGGGGGGGGGGATAAAAGTTAAAAATTCAGGAATTAGTTGTAGAGCATAGCTGGCACCGGAAAAAGAGAGTGGAGTGAGGTCATCAAGGGGTTAATGGACAAGTTTGAGGAAACATAAAATGAGCGGGGCATCCTACTATTATAATCCGCTAAGTTTGTCTGTTGGTGTGTGTATGTGTGTGTTTTGACCGGAAATTCATAACTTCCTTCAAAGAGCGATAGAGCGCTCAAACTGATAAGTGATGTAGGGGGTCGGGCAGGAACACTATTGGTAGGTGG
>MU952201.1:0-12171 GCA_036418165.1 Cooperia oncophora | reverse complement strand
CCCAGCGAAGAGATATGAACCCCCCCTGCTGCGGATTCTTTAACCCACGACGTGGCCTGGGTGCCATAGTACTATAATATGAGCACAGGAAAAATGAAATGAAATGGGAAGAGACAAAATGGCACTTCCACCTGCTCTAATCGTCATTCAATAGAAGAGAACTAGAAATTATGGTACGGAAAGGGTTTATGTTCCAAAGCACGATCTCCTTGTCGTCACGGGCCATGAGATTTTAGTGCAACAATAATGTGCGGCATATTTTGACACAATTGCAGCCCCATACTACTGTTGAGATTAATATGCACATAGTACAAACTAAATTGAAGGCTGTTTTCGCCAACACTGATGATTAACACAGGACCAGGTGGTTTTCCCAAAGAGACCTTGACTATTGATTGAAGAAAAAGGGAACAAAGGGAACGCGATGTGGGGCTGAAAAAGGAGATAAACACCCAGCATCGACAAATCAACTTCCTTTCACAGGGACATACACTGCTTTCATTCAAAGTTGGTATTACCAGTCAATGTGTGGACCCCCTTCAAGTCTTCAAAGCCGGATAAGAGGCTAGCTTGAAAAACAGAGTCACTGCCGATATAGTGACAATAAGAATCACCAGAAAATTCGATTCCCAAGGGACATCTATTAGAACTTAAGTCTCATTTCAAGTATATTGAAATGGAAGGCAAACGGCCGCAACTATTGAAACGAGTGCGAAAACGAAAAACATTCAAATGGGGGTATTCCGCGCGTTAGCAACAACGTCGAAATCTCATTACATTGAAAAACATGAAAGAAGTTTGAAATATAATGAAAATTTCTCAAACGAATGTGTCAAAATACTCACCTAACTGGGCAATGATGTATGGCGGCACATTCATTTACTCGATGAACACTTTGCTTCGTCTGAAATCATCGCAAATAGCGCTTGCCCGCCCTCGCGTTCTTTTTCTCTGGCGCTTGGCCGCCATCAAATGAGGTAGCGCATATACTAACGTGCTTCACGAAATATGGATGAAATCCATCAATACTTATGCGAAATCGAAGAAAGTAATCATTCAAGGGCATCGGGCTGCTCTGAAATGGCAGCAAGTTCCGTGAAAAAAAGCTCGCTCCCTAATAGTTGAGAGAGCACTCGGAATCGCGGTGAAAATGAATGCCAGGCAAGTTCTAAAGGGGCGGATCACATCGCCTCGACACTAATGAATGCAATACGAAGACAGAATGAGCGACAAAAATTAGCGAAGGCAATCGTCAGAGTGGTGCCAATGACAGATGTGAGACGAGATGACACCATCACATAGAGCGGACGCTATAGACGTTTGACAAAGGCGTGCCGAAGCCTGCACCTGTCACAACAATGACCGCCACGATGGCCAAAAACTGCTTAGATAGCAGCTCTATTCAGAGGGTGCCATGGATCTCCATTCAATAATATGGTGGCAATCGAGGGGTTGGCCTATGATGCGACTTTTCGACAGGGCACATCGTTGTTGGGGAATCTCCAAACTGGAAGAGGGGGGGGGGCTGCATTCTGGCCGCAAGGCAGAGGGGGAGTAATTTGCGGCTGAGAAAATTTTATTTGATAGGTGATTTATTCTCGCTTCACGAGACGTTCGTACCGAAGGGACGGGGGTCGCTATTGTGCATTGTTGGGAGCGGGCGGCGTCGCACTTGGTCATTGTTGGGAGCTTGCCGTCTTTGTGAGCAGGGTCGTATTTACGTTTTGTCCCACTCCCCCTCCTCCGCTCGACAAGCTGGGGAAAATTTCTGGGGAGAAGTAGGTAAGTTTTGGGGAAATTTTGGAAAAAAGTGGCAGGAAGTTGCGAAAAAACCGAGAAGAATTGGTAAACGGGCGGGGGGGCGGGGAGTCGTATTTAATGCTCTCGCGGCTTTTCCTATTTCACCATGTTCGCGCATTTACCGCCTCCTCCCGACGCTCCGAGGCCTCAATCGACTGTGGAGGGGGCAACGGTCTTGGGAGGGGACGACCTCCAAAGGGGGTCGTACGGACTCGACTAAAGTCCCCAACCAATGATGTGCCCTGCTTTTTGATATCACCGTGGCAATTCCGTCGTTGAGTTCTTTGCCTTCTAGGGCTAGAATGAGGGTTTGAGGCTTAACGGACCATCCGTGCTGTGAAATGTTCTTCTTCAAAATTTGCTTTTTATTGGTTGCTAATAGGTGTGGCTGGCAACGATCTATCCGGTGACAGCGTCAGTGCGCCACTACTACCACGTTAAATTCGTCTCGGGGATCAGAGAGATCATTGTACTGGATAAAAGTTCCGCTAAACACGACCCGTTCCCAATTTTCCATAAAAATCAGGCAAATTCGGGCCGGGTCGAGAGTGATTCCGACATGCCAGTTGAGAATCAGTCGGCCGGTCTGCATCATTTCATGAAAGTGGACGGGTCTTCTGCAAAGTGGGCGGATCTCCTCATGGTGAGCAGGGCCAACCAGTCCAGAAAAGTGAATCCCGAGAAAGAGAAAATTTAGCAGAAATACGTGGGAAAATTGAAGTTTTGCGACTAATACCTCAAAAATAGGCGAGGCTGCTTGTGTGTCAGTTTAACAGTATTTTTCAGTTGGTGTGTATGTGCGGTACAGCAAAGGTCAAAAAGGTCATAGAAGCAGAACTTATTAGAAAAAAAACTAAAATTCATGAACGCGCCAAAAAAAGTGGCGTGGCCGTCGAGGCGGGGCTTGCAGCAGTGTATAGATCGCTTTTCGGCATTTTGGCTATGATCAAGGTATAGTTTTGTCTAGCGCGATTTGGTCAAGTGCCTTCCAGTCTAAAGTGTCTGTGGAATTCGGTTCGAAAAGCTAGGAGATGTGAATGAAAGTGTTAGGGCAGTTCGCGACTAGGGGAGGGGGCGGCTTTCGCACTTTTGCTACTTCCCATCAACGATTCGACCCATCTAGAGAGCTATTTCGTGAATTTGTGAACAGGATTTGACAAGATTTTACCATGAGGGCTCGATGATCTTGCTGCCTGATCACTGCCGAGTCACATACCCTCGACATCCGGCGCAGTTGATGTTGTTACGTAAATACACGAAGGGTAGCCGTGTAATTGCACACTGCAAGCGATTACCGTAACCCCAAGACTGTTTGCATTCGCCCACGGAGTGCAAATGGGGTGCTGTAGGTTGGTCTTTACGTAGGCAAATAGTTACCAACATAATGTACCTTAAATATTAAATGGATCCTACGCTATAATCGCTTCCAAGAAACCATTTCATGCTTCCTCTGCCTTTGTAAAAACGCGCCCAACGGCGAAGTTTTGCGGTTTTCACTCGTGAAGAGTATTGTTTTTAACAAGTTGTCTGATCAGCCGTTTCACTGACATCGTAGGGTATCCTATTTGTCTTTCAGCACCTGTGTCTATCGGCTGGCGCCAGTCCTAGCAAGCAAACAGCTAATCACCAGCCAGTGACAAAAAACAGTTGCGCAGTTGCTTTGTCTTGCGAGGGCTCTATACATGATTTCATTCCAATCCATTTGCTATATTGACAACGAAGGCATTTGAATTTTCCTCCGCTACTATGAGGTATCAGCGGCTGGAACAGACCTACATCTAACGACACCTTCCTCATCTTGCGAGGTCTCGATTTCCTCTGTGATTCTCAGTTTGGATGCGATTTTCCTTTTTGTAATGCGGGGTCTGATTCATGCCAAACGCGCTTTCCACGCCCGGCTAAATCCTGTCCACCAGCTGAAGCTGAAAGATCACTACCGCCCAAGACACCCATTCCGGGGTGCTGCATACTTTGCTTCTACGCTTGCGAAAAGAAAGCCACCAACCTTGGCGTTTCGAAAGGCAGCGTCAGCGGCGGCTAGGGATCAAGATCTCAATGTAGCGAACGCCCGCGTCCACCGCCGTCTAGCCTAGGAGTCATGAATAGGGATATTGGAGATATAATGAAAATGCGTCGTGTGCGACCGCACCGTACAACTGCCAAAGCTTAGAATTAAGCTGGCTTGATGTAAGGTGTAGGCGCCAGCCTGTGAGCGTGCCCGTAGCCAAGCCCACCGCCAATATCGCGGGCGCATGCCAACAGCTGTGCTAACCTACCTAGCCCATAAATAACACACAATCTCCTACGGCCTCTTGGCGCGCGCGAGTTCGCTACTTCAAGAGATAGCTAGTGTTCGCTGGGGCCCAAACGCTTGATGGAGCTAGTCCGTCCCTCCGGCTCATTGAATGGATGTGATTTCATGTTCAGGAAGTCGAACTACGCCTGGAGACCTACTTTACACAAATCGAAGACGGAACTCCAACTTCGAAAACTGGGCAGTAAAGGATAAATTGTCCCAAAAATTGCAGAGTGACGAGAAGCATTGGTCATTTTTCAATCTACTCCCGAAATCCTGTACATCTTCAAACTAATGCGATCAATTCGTTTCATCAATACTACAATTCTTTATTTCTTCAATTCGTCAATTCTTCCGATAAGAGACGCGGAATCCGTACCAGTTACCAAAGTAGAAGTAGTACAGAATGTTTAGCTACGGAATGTTTCCTTGAAAGCTATCTTGATAAAGAACCCCTTAATACACGTAATGACCTAACCTATCGCACCACAGTTGCACTCCATGGGCGAATGCAAACAGATTTGGGGTTACGGTAATCGCCTGATGTGTGCAATTACACGGCTACCCTTCGTGTATTTACGTAACATCGAGTTTGATTAGGCGCGCCGTCCGTCAACGGCCGCAGCGGCGCTGCCCAGGAACTATTTGCTTTTTCCAGGCTAATTTAGTCATTTTCCAACTTTTCACTGTTTTGGCTACTTTTTCCCAGATTAGCAGCTCCTTATCTTCACAAGTGACGAAAGAAATGACTAAATTAGCCCTTCAAAAAAAAGCCAAATACGCTTCCTGCGCACGCCCACCGCCCTGCGAGTCCGTTGACGCAGCCGCCCCTAATCAACTGCCCGGATGACGAGGTTATTTAGACACGCTGGCGACATTGCGTTCCCGACTGCCTGGCGCATGCACCTTTTTTTCGCCCCGCGTGGACATTGCCGTCCCACTAGCCTGGGATGCGGGCATGTTTGAAAGACTAATTTGAAAACTTTCAAATTTTTAAGCCACTACCATATTAATACGAGGAAGGCATGCTTATTAATATGCCCAGTAGGTCGTAAACACATGCCAGCTGTGTCATTGCAGCAGTATTTACAAGGAGGCCGCAACGAAAGTGATAATACCTCTTGGCAAAAAAAAAACAATTTTGTATTGGTTAGAACTGGAGCCTCCACAAGCAAGATAGCTAATTGGCATAAAGCCTAACTTTCGGCAACAATAGCCAGCATCTGGATCGAATCGATTATACCACCCTCTGCCCCTGCCCGAAATTAATTCCTTTTTTGCGCACCGCTATTTCTACTCCCACGTGAATGAGGCGGGCAGAATTCTATTCGGAAAATTTCGGGGTTTTTTATCTTGGAAGTAATGAAAGTACGCCCAAGCTTTGTTACGGCTTCTGCAATAAATTACTTATCATTTTCAATTGCCTTTGCGTATATAAAAAGCGCGTAAGCCATTTATGCGCCACTTCGTCAAAAAGAATGCGAAAAACCGGCTTTGTCCCAACGCGCGGCAGACACGCGAAAAAGGCGGCGCTGTCCGCCAATGCCTGCTTAATCAGAGTGAGTCTTGTAAACCGGAACTAGTGGAGCAGCAAAAGTGAATTGCCCCCCCCCCCGTCGGCGAACTGCTCCGTGAAAATGGTATACATATGTAAAACCTCATGCATGGCTACGAGGTAATCTGGAAGAGAAAAATGAATAATATAAACTGCAAGGAATAAGGGCGATCTCAACAAGACGGACAACTCAAAAGAACATTTGGTCTGAAAGGGGCATCCACCAGAATAATTAATCGGAACCAGACATGCAATCACACTTTGAAAACGAAATCAGCCAAGCACGGTGTTCAGGTTTTTGAAATTGTTTTTCTTCAATTCGTTTGAGTAGTTGCCATTACAGATGCATAGGTCTTGAGCGCCAAGTGTGTGCAACTGAAAAAAGGATAGGGTGCAACAGCCAGACCGCTGCAGTCACAGCACAGTCGATTTCTCAGCAGGGACATCAATTTAGAGGAAGAGGTCATAAATTTTAGGGGTCAATGAAACCGGGAAAGCGGCCAATCTTCAACTTGTCGTAGCGATGCACGCAACAAAAAAGAAAAGTCGGTGAAGGGGTCCGGGCTACAAGAACATGATTGAAGGGTTGGCGTGAGTGATACCAAGCACTCAGAGGCATTGTCGTAGAAGCGGAACCCCCAATTTCCGGATTTGTGTCATTGCTTTGTCTAAAATTGTATTCAAAGGGACTCGCTCTGAAATAATGCATAGACTTCCGATGTAAGTGAAGCGTGTAATGTGTGACTTGTGATCGCTCTTTCTTCAAGAAATTTGGAGAATCGTGAGACAAAGAGAATCTGAGAATCTGCGAGAAGATCTTGTACGCATCGATGTGGAAAACCAGCGAGTTAAGGACCTGGAGGAAAAGAAAATGTCGAGGTCAATCAATAGGCATCTTCCCCAGCGCACGTAAGTCCACATTCGTCTCTCCGGAGGCGATATCACCCGTTTTCCTTTCCACGGATTCTCCGCTTTTTCTTCTCCGATTGTAGTGAGTAAGAACGCAGCCTTAAAGTCCATTCGAAAAGAATCATAAGCGAAAATGTCGGGCTATTTGGCTTAGGAGGAGCCTTTTGCATTTTCGATACTTTTGCTGCTTCAGTCGCAGGTTCTACCAAGATGAGACCTGTAAACTCTAAAGAAGGCACGAAATGTTAGCCACTTTGTTTCAAGACTTTGGTTGCATGTCTTAAGGCCTTTAGCCTTTATGACCACCGCTGTTTGTTGCCTCCACCAAGCCGACTGCACCGAAGCATTAAAATCAGCAAAGTCCTCCAGGTACCAGAAGTGATGAAAGGGATGTGAAACATGTAGATGGGGGGGGGGGAGAAAAACTGAACTCAACAAGTGGGTCAGTTTTAGTTTGGTTTCTGTTCTACCACGAGGGAAAAGGGTGGCATCATGGCGCTACCTCGGCGCAGTTCATCGACGGGGGACGTGTTTCAAAACTTCTGAATAGTGACAAGAAAGTGGGCTACGTCGGTTAATTCGCTTACGTCGACGTCATCGTAAGGTATGAACACAGTCGCAGCCACCACACGGTCAGCCCGGCGCGCCTGCGCGAGAGCATGCCGGCTGAATCCCGTGTGGTGGCTCCGCAAAGACAGGTTGTGATTTGTAAATAACATCGCACAAAATGCTCCCCCGTCGCCGAACCGCGTCCCCTCCCTGAATATAGGTAGGTGTTCTGGTGAGATAATTAGGGCTAATGCCGTTTGGACTCCAGAAATTTCGTCTTCGAGCTCATTTTCAAATTGCCTAAGTCACCAGATCCACTAAAAACTTGTATATAGGGGTAACTCAACATCTGATTACTGAGTTATCGACGACCTCACCTTGGCGCTGGCGCCAAGAGAGGACACTACGATTACCTCCTGGGCTCAGCCTTAGCAGAGCGCAGGTAACCGTAGTGTCATCCATTAGCGCCAGCGCCAAAAATGAATGTCATATTCGTGATCAGGATGTTGAATTACCCCTATATACAAGTTTTTAGCGATTTGGTGATCTTGCCACTTTTAAAATGAGCTCGAAGACGAAATTTCTGGAGTCCCAAACCGGCTAAGCCATAATTTAGTTGTCGGATTAAGGTGAGTACCGACTTTTTCCACAAGTTCTTGTAGAAAAGGCAGGAAATGTTCACAGGTTTGGTTTCCACGCCATCTCTTCGGTTTTTTCCAAATGTTGGACATCTGGTGCCTGAAGGTTCCAGGGAACGGCTGTCAGGAGACGATAATTTTTTGCCTCACACACCAGGATGCTCTGAGATGAGCGAGGAAATTCTTCTGTGCGAAGGTGGTTCTTGCAGTTTGTAAGGAGTACGACAACCATTTCCACTAACTCATACTCCTTACAGGAGTTTACAAAACTTCTCAAGGGCATATATATTAGATATATTCAATAATTGATATCGACTATAAAATTTAAACTAAACGAAACCGGTGACGCGTTTTCGACTTGGGGAGGGCATTTTTGCATTTGATTCCCAGTTTGATTATGATTTGAAATGGGAACCAGCACATCTGACCCCTCCAGCGCTCAAAACGTCAACTAAAATCAACAAACTTTTAACTGGATGGCAGCCATATTGGGAACACCAGCGACTTTGCAAGCTAAACATCGACGCCAAATTTTGATGAGAAAAGCTGAGGACAGCAGTCACTTGAGGGATTAACGAAGCGATGAAGTGGGTTGTTTCCCAAATTCTGAAGTGATATCGTCATTCGTTTTTTCAAGATTTTCACATTTCCCGCCTGCGAAATGGCGCGCAAATTGTGATTGGAGCAATGGGACAGCCAGCTGTCGCTTGGGTCACACCATGGAACGTCCATGAGAAGGTCCCATTGTCATTTGATTCTCGATAAATACTCACTAAGACAGGAACATCGAGCATGAGGTCCATCAAACCAGCATCAACAGAAACAAAAACAGACATGGAAGTGATCATGATGAAGAAATGATTGAGAAATGATAAATGACAAATAATTTAGCAGAATTTCGAAGACGCGTTTTTCGAAACTGGTAAGTTGTGGCTCGAACGATTAATGACATTCAACGGTACAACAAAAAGTGAGAAAAAAAAATCAGGGAAACCCGGCGAGCGAAATTGCACATTAAAATGGATACGCCATACCGGACTCGCATCTTGTAACTGCGTAAGGTGAATAGAGCGCGGTTAAGTTGGGCGACTCAATAATTCTCATTTATTAGATTACAACATGAGTTCATTATATCTGTTTCAATAGATTATTATATGTTGTTTTTTTGAGATCAACTCGTTCCCGCTATCACCTCACTCCCACAATTCGAACAATGGAGTCAGTGGCTGGATACAATTGCATTCCGACCTGCATACCTAATAGAAATGAATATGATGAAAAGTTGGACGTTGCCGTGGCCATGGTGAGCCGTGGCCCGTCGCAAGCGGGTCGCGTTTTCGTCGCAAGCGGGTACGCGTTTTCAGACGTATTGAACTTTGTGGCATGTCCTTTTACGAAAACCCTGTGACGCGAGGATAGAGGGCAGCGGCGTGCGGAAGCCATCGAAACGGCAAAAAAACACAGCGCGCGGAAACGCGAATTTTTCAAGGTGAGGGGACTCCAGGGTGGGTGAGCTATTTACGGCTGGTGAAAAGCTGGAGTGAGCGAAGTCACAACGGCCATAGAGTGCTATGCGGACGAGAGAAGTGGAGAAAAGAGAAATCGAACGCGTTTTACAGAGGGATTGAGTTCAGTTTCGTGAATCTCGTTTTCATTTACGTATTTCCTGAACTGCGAAAACAGTACAGTCCCTCCAATGCTTGCAGAAAGGACTACATTTAAAAAAGGGCGCTTGAGCAGCTTGAACGCGCGGAGGCCGCGCTTTTGAAGGAGCGGCCAATGAGAAGGAATTTTTTCAAAGTCACAAGTTTGACCACTTTGCCTTTTCCACCAATCTACTCTAGCGTGATGCAGACCTCAAAGAAAATCACCTAAAGCAAGTACGGCTCCTTGATTCGTGGATTATACGTCTACTGAGTGGCTGCAGATTTTAATAGCGTTCCGCACACTTCTCTATGTTATTGCTACCGAGAAAACTTCTGCGCAACAATCCAGATAGTCCTGTAATGACTGCTTGCAGGGGCTGTACTTGTCACCTGAATTATTCCTAGTTCTTGCATGGTATGTCACTTCAAATAACATCGCTAATAGGGCAACGAGATCGTACGTTGAAAAGTTTCATTAGTGACGTCACCTTGGACAATGGTGTATTAGGTCGTTCAGTATGAAATGTCCGTTTTTGAGAGTCAACTTCAGTTTATCATATCTCATACAACGCAAATTACAATCAATCAAAATATGATCCTAAGTTATCAACACATCTTTGCCATTTTAAAGGTAACTTATTAATTCCATCTCTATAGAAATCTGGGGAGCGAGAGGCAATAAAATCATGAAAGGCACTTTCTACATCATCATAAGAATTGAATAATTTTCCCTGCAAGAAGTGATCTAAAGCTTGAAAGAAATGGTAATCTGTAGGTGCTAGGTCGGGAGAGTAAGGAGGATGAACGAGAGTTTCCAAGTCCAAATCCTGTAATTTTAACAAGGTCGAGTTTGCCACATGTGGCCGAGCGTTGTCCTGCAGTAGGAGCGGTCGGTCTCTGTTAATCATTCTCGGCTATGAGACATAACAGCAAGCTTCTCCATCATTTCCTCCAGCTGTTGACAGTACGCCTCCGCCGTGATCGCCTGACCAGGTCTCGTAAAGCTGTAGTGAATCACTCCTGCGGAGGACCACCAAACTGATAGCCATATAAGTCACCCTTCTCTGGTGAGGGTCCGGCTTCGGCGTAGGTTTTGGCGGTTCCGACTTGTCCAACCACTGGTAAGACCGCTTCCTGTTATCGAAATGGATCCACTTCTCGTCACATGTGACGAGACGGTGTAAGAAAGGCTCGCTTTTTTGCCTAGAAAGTAAGGAAAGGCAAGCCTCAAGGCGGACCCTCTTCTGACGATCGCTCAAGTCGTGCGGTACCCAACGGTCCAGCTTCCTACTCTTGCCAATTTGCTTCAAATGAGACGAGATCGTCACCTTACATACTCCAAACTTTGCCGCTAATTCTCGAGTACTTTGAGTGGGATCAGCTTCCACTACGGCTTTAAGCTCATCGTTGTTCAGCTTGCACTCGGGCCGTCCTCTCGACTCATTTTGAAGATCGAAGTCGCCGGATTCAAACTTTGCAAACCATCGACGTACTGTTCGTTCGTTAGGGGCATCCTCTCCAAAGACGACGGTGATATTCCGAACTGCCTGTGCTGCGGTGCTTCCACGGCGGAACTCGTACTCCAAGACAACACGCAATTTGGACTTGTCCATGTCGTTACAAAAACCTTTCTAAAAAAGTCAGATTCCACGGCAGCCGGAGGTCCACCGAAGGTAAGAAAGAGGGAGGCTGCACCTTTACCAAAACTCAGTACCAAGGACTGCCGGAGCGTTTTGCCTTAGATACGGACTCTCGAACTATGCACTTCTGAAAAACGGACATTTTCATACTGAAGCGACCTGATGTATATCGCAGGTCTTCGTCATCTACTTGCATTTTGCCTCGGGGCCTTGCGGGATAGAAGTGCTGCAGACTTCCATATGTACCGTCTTCACTGCGAACGAAGGATCATGTCAGTGAGGGTTGTTGTGGCGCGCCGCCAGTCCGTTCCCGTCAGTTAGTGAAGCGGTAGGCAGCGTTCAGACTTCGCGACGGCTGCGCTTCGGTCGCGCGTTCGACGCGATCGATGCACTTGAAAGCATGCGCATCGATCGCGTCGAAAGCGCTGCCATCGGGAAGTGTGAACGCTGTCTTAGTTAAGCAACTGACGGGAACGATGTGCTAGGCTTGTGCTTGCCGGAAGAAGAGAAAGAGAAAAAACGGGTTGGCGTGGCGCCAAAACCCAGCCCACGTGACACCCTCCAGCGAAAATACCATAGCTAAGCGCTTTTTGCTTAGGTCTTGAAGTGTATAGCATGCGGGTGGACGAAAAGTTAGCAGCTGCATTCATATCTTGGTTGAAGGCAATATACAAGTTAGCAAAATGGGCGGAGTCAGGTGTAAACCAGGTGTGCTTTGAGAACTAAGAACGTACATAACATACATAAGAATGTACTCTCTCCAAAATGCAGGCCAGTACAGTACAGGCTATTAGGCTCCTACGCAAACTACGGATTGGCCCTTTACATAGGCAGTGCCAATTATCTCAAAAATATTTAGGACGCTTCGTTTTGGCATGGACTGGCATTTCCTCTTGCCAAGCAAGCCTCTTTCAATGTGGGCCCGAACCTTCTGTGTACCTGCTTTCGCCATCTGCTAGTGCCGCATTGTCGTGAATGTGCGTTGAGGAATTTTCTGAAGCTTATTTGAGAAAAGATTAAGCTAATAACAGGCTCGTAATCAGGTGTTGCTAACGCAATGGCTGCTCCTCAAAACATCCGATTGTGGCTATACGCAGATTCCACCTTAACAAGACAAGGGTATATTCTAGAGATAAGG
>MU952195.1:0-13293 GCA_036418165.1 Cooperia oncophora | reverse complement strand
CTAACTAGCTAGTTAAGTAGTAGCTTAACTGGTCAGTTAACAAAGGACAAGTCTAGGCAAAGCTTCGCTACGCATTCGACTTCCCTCCTAGAAGCGCGAAGTAATGTAATTGTGATCTGACCCATGTAATAGCGTGCAGAACCCTGTCACTGTAAAAGTCAGTGTTTCATCCCATTAGACATAGGTCGCACCAGTTGGTAAACCCCAGCGGGCGGAAGGCTCAGTTGGCTTGAGCGATAACTAGCAAGGTCGGTCTTCTTGTTGGTACACTCCCTCAAACAATGAACATGCAGCAAAAAAAGTCGCTGGAAAAAGTTGCAAAAAAGTAGCCATGAGCAAGCAGGAAGAGATAGAGTAATTTGGAGCCCAGCGCAATAGCTGTGACTATATGCTGACTAAAGGACGCACGCAAACACTAATAACGTCTAGCTAATCTGCGAAATACTATAGTACTCGGATCACCCAAGGCGGCTTGATTCTCAACACAGTTCTACAGTAAGCCATGTTGAGAATCAAACCACGCTAGGACCACAGTGCCTCAAAAATTTCTAACAATAAGCGACAGCTCCAAACTCTGATTATTCTGGGCAATATTGAGAGGCCAACGACCTTCATCTAGAACGAAATATGTGACAAGATGTAAAATTTTGATTTTTGAGGTTGTTGCCTTCGAAAGTGTACGTCACATTAGACAAATGGCCAAAGGTACAGGGAAGGATAATGGGCAAAGCGGCCGATCTGCCGAGAAATTTCACGGCAAGTCTTGAACAGATAGTCAATGAGTAAACATTGAGGAAGACCACAAAAGATGATTGTGATGGACGCTTCAAAGGCTAATTGTTCAATCCAGCGACTTGTTTAGATTACCCGGTTTTTGTGTCGGTGCTTTCATCTTCCCAAACAGCTCGAAAAGGTTCACATGGGATGAGTTGAGTCCTATCCATATACAATGTGACTGAAAGTAACATTTTCCGTGAAGGAACACCTCTGTTTCTTGAGCAAACAGGAACCGTTATTTTTTTGCGGTATAAAAATGCTGTTTCGTGAGCGCGGCCGATCTCTCAAGGTCCACTTCCACATTAGAAGTGTTTGAGCAATGATCATGGTGGGAAGTACAGGGAGTACCTGGGGTGGATCACAAATAACAGCGGGGACAAAGCAGGAAGAGGTCAACATCGAATGATAACAGACCTATCAGAGGGAGGGCGTTTGAAAGATGAATTGAGTCTTCTTCTCCCTAGCGTTAGTCCCGCGCCGTCGCAGGGTCCGCTGATCTTGTTAGACGTCGCCACTTGTTCCGATCCACTGCATCTTCTGCTGTGGCTTTCACTTCAGTGAGGTCCCTCTTGATGACGTCCCTCCATCTTTTCTTTGGGGCTCCTCGTGGTCGCTTGCCCTCTACCTCGAGTTCCAATGCCTTCCTTATTGGGTGGTCTTCAGGCCTCCTCAGTACATGACCGTACCATCGCAGTCGCTGCTCTCGTGCCTTCAGCTGGATAGGAGCCGTCTGTGTGACTGCTCTGACGTCCTCGTTTCTGACTCTGTCGAGTCGTGTCCAGCCGCAGGCCCATCTCAGCATCCTCATTTCAGCTGAGTGGAGCTGCCTTTCATGGTTCTTGCAGATAGGCCAGCACTCACTGCCGTAGAGCATTGTAGGCCTTACCACAGCCCGGTACACCTTGCCCTTGAGCGTTCTCGAGCACCGCCGGTCGCACAGGATGCCAGTGGACTCCCTCCATTTCATCCAGGCTGCGTTGATTCGGGCCGTCACCGCCTGGTCCACGCTGCCATCAGCTGCTAGGTTGCTCCCCAGGTACTGGAAATCCTCGACCCTTTCGATGCTCTCGCCATGGCGATCTACGATGACTTCGGCGCACTCTTCGGAGCTTAGGAACTTGGTCTTCTTTACGTTCAGCCGGAGTCCATTCGCAGCGAGCACATCCTGCCACCGCTGCACTTTGTCCTGAAGTTCCTCTCTGTCCTGTCCCGCTTACAGGGCGATGTCGCAGCATAGAGGAGGTTTCAGTGGTCCTCCAGAGTTTCTTTTTCGCCATGGAGCATCTCTAGAGTCAGGAGGAAGAGGAACGGGCTGAGGGCTGACCCTTGGTGTACCCCAACCGTAATGTTTACCTCCTTTGTCAAGCCGTGAGGGGTGCGTACAGCTGCTTTAGCCCCATCGTACATGTCCTTCACTATGGAGATGAGGTGTTCCGGAACGTTACGTTCTCTGAGCGCTCTCCAGAGTACAGGCCTTGGCAGGCGGTCGAATGCCTTCTCAAGGTCCAGGAAGGCTAGGTAGCAGGGTCGCCGCTTCTCTCGGTACTTCTCCATCAGCTGTCTGGCGATGAAGATGGCATCGGTGGTGGACCTCTCGGGCATGAAGCCGAACTGTTCCTGCGAGATCGAGACAAGTTCCCTTAGCCTTGTGTTGACCAGGCGCTCGTACAGCTTCATGGTATGGGATCAACTTGAGGCCAGCGGTAGTTGGAGCACTCCGTCGCGTCCCCTTTGTTTGAAGATGGGAACGATTGTGCTGCTCCTCCACGCATTCGGCATCCTTCCTTCAGCTGTTACGTTGTTTAGGAAGTGCGTGAGCCAACTCACCCCATGCTCTCCAAGGGCCTTCCATGCCTCTATCGGTACCCCGTCCCGTCTGGACCCACTGCTTTCCCAGCTTTCATTCTCCCTAGCTCCCGGCGAACTTCATCCTTCGTCCAGGGAGTGATGGGACCTGCCGTCGCCTCTATCTGTGGGCTATCCTTGCGAGGGAATTCTTCGTTCAGAAGTCCCTCGAAGTATTCTTCCCACCTCTTCCTGACTTCGGCTGGTTTCCTGAGAATGGCCCCGTTGCTGCTCTTCACAGTCTTTACGACCCTGATGTCCTGAGCTGCGCGATGCCGAGCTTTAGCCAGGCGGAAGACGAACTTGTCCCCTTCTCGGCCTTCCAGCTTGTCGTACAGGGCGTCCATTTCCGTATTCTTGGCCTTAGCAACGGCCGCCTTAGCGAGTCGCTTGCAGCTCTTGTAGGCAGCGTAGTCTTCTGGGCTCCGTGTCTTTTGCCAGCATTTGTATGCTTCCTTCTTCTGCTTGACGATCCTCTGGACTTCCTCGTTCCAGAACCAGGCTGCCTTGTCTCCTCTGATACCACCTCGCGTCTCTCCCAGGACCTCCCTTGCGCACTGTAGGATGACCTCTGCTGCGTGTAGGTCCAGGTGTCCTGGACTGGCCCATGTGGGTCTGGGAGCCCAGCCTCCAGTATTCTTCGGCCGAGGCTATCCTTTTCTACCCTGCCCATTTTCCACCACCGAATTCTTCGCTCTGCTCTCACCCTTGTCTTCTTGGGGAGGTCTATGGCGATATCTGCCAGGAGAGGCCTGTGCTGAGGGCCCAACTCTTCCCCAGGCAGTACCTTGATATCCTTGATGGTTTTGAGAGACGATCTTCTTACCAGGACATGGTCGATTTCCGTTTGTCTCCCTCCACTGCTGTAGGTTACCTTTTGGGTCCTCCTTTTCGCGAAGAAGGTGCTGCAGATTGCTAAGTCGTGGGCTGTTGCTAGGTCAAGGATTCGTCCTCCCTCAGCGTTCTTTGTCCCTATTCCTTGACCTCCGTGCACCCTTTCTAGACCCCTTCTGTCCCTCCCAACATGGCCATTCAGATCTCCAGCTATGGTGAGATAGTCCTCTTCCGGAACCGATCTTATGGCCTCGTCCAGGGTCAGGTAGAACTCATCCTTTTCGGCTTCAGAGCAACCGGATTGTGGTGCGTACACGGTCAGTACTGTCCAGTACCCCTCCTTCGTGTCCATTCTCACTCCCATGATCCGGTCACTGATCCTGTTCACAGTGGAGACGCAAGTCTTGAGGGATTCTGCCACCGCTATGGCAACGCCATTCCGTTTGGTGTCTGCTCCATTGTAGAAGAGTTTGACGCCTTCTCCAATCTCGCGGGCCTTCGCACCCTTCCATCGCGTTTCCTGCAGGCATAGGACTTGGATATTCCTGCGTCTCATGAGGTCGGCAACCTCACGAGACTTCCCGGTAAGCGACCCCACGTTCAGGGTCCCAATTCGAACTAGCTTCTTTGGCCGAGGTCGTTCACCCCTCGGTAGCCCTCGCATACTGACCACAGAACTCGGGCGAGGGTTCTGCGCGCCACTTCCGGGTGACGTCCTAGCTTTTACACTGATTCTATTGCGACTTGTCATGGTTGTTGTGACGGGTTCCTCCATCAGCCGGCCTGTCAACCTGGGCCTGACGCTGGTATCGTCCCCATTTTTGCAATTTTTGCAAGGCAGGTTTGTGCCTCGGCAGGGATCGAACTCGCTGTACGGGGCCCTCAGAGTGAGATTATGAGTCTACCACTCTTAACCACTCGCTATCTCTTGAAAGGTGAATTGAGTTATTGGCAACAAAATGCGAATGACAGCTTTTGAGACCCTCTAAAAATATAACTCCCAGAGTACCTAACTTCTCCGAGCGCTTGACAACTAGATAGAGCCATAAATACTGAGCTATGTTAGGATTTCCGAGCAAGGCTGCCCAGTCGAAATGTTGGAATCAGTGCAGGTTCCACGCAGCAGCCACACCGGACCATAGTTCGTAAATGTTGGAAGTATAGACAGAGTGGTCGTACTGGCTGGAGAAGGGATACGAGTATAGGAGAGAGAGAATACGTGAAGAATGCGATATGGCCTATACAATGGCTTGAGGCCAGCCCATGTATACGCGGTTGTTTCTATACCCTCAGATGAAAGTGGTACCAATTTATTGTCCCGGAATGCTCGGTTGGCCTCAGCGTGAGCCGACCAGGAATTCGACGCCTGGATCCCGCGCGTGGTGAGACTTCTTTCCATTGCAATGTTTCCTAGTCCACAGATAGCACAGCATTTAATACAAACTCTAGCGCTTCCTGCCACTCGCACCGAACGTTTTAGCAGCTGCAGCTATCCTACGCCCGTTGCGCAGATTTGAACGCAGCAGGAGTGCAGCCCCGGGCTACCAAAGCTCCCACATGATGTCTCCAGCAGTAACTGGAAGGTGCTGAGTCAGCAGAATACGTCGAAAGGTGCAAGCTAAGCAGTTTTCTTTCTTTCATTGCCATGTTGCAGTATATCGCTGACGCATTCACTAATGTTGACGGGAAAATAATTCAAAAACCCAAACACTTGCACCTTCTAGAGTGCTTCGTGACACCTCGTAGTGACTGACTAGCTAAAAGACGGAATCTATAGATATCCATTATAATCACAGTTTAAAATATCCTCAGATGGCCCTAAATTTACAACTCATTCTCTTTTCGCAGGGTTCAGATCTACATCTGCCAAGACTCAACTGTTAATTTAAGACACGATACGCCCAAATGTTGCTGCTCTAGTACAACCCCTTATCCATCACACCCACAACCTCACGAGCTGGGGGAGGAAGGTAGTAGTCACCAAGCAACATGTGAAACGAGAAAAACTGCGGAAAGTCAACGACAGGAGAAACTTTTCTCGCCGCCGGAAGAATTTTCTCAAGGCCGTTCACGAGCCTTCCCCCCCCCCCCCCCTAAATGAGCAAATACGACTCATTATTCAATGGTCTTCCAACGTTGTGAGATAGCGCTCGTGAAGAAAAAGCCAGCTACGAAATTGAGTTGTCCGGCAAAATATGACCCCTCCCTCCATCAGGTGACTGAACACGACCATCCCCGACGAGTTCTCTAGCGTACAATGCGCCCTGGCGCCGGAACAGCTGAGCCCACGCATCTTTCTCCGAGGCTCCTACTTTTTTGTGAGTTCTTGAGTCCTATGTACCTCCCTAACAGAAATCCAGTGCTATCGCTGCGGTTTTGAAAGTGCTGTGTTCATCCAATGACTACTGAGAGAAAACTGTCCCAAGGGATGTGGGTTTTCTGTACGATACAATTCACACGGATTCGGCAATGCAGAGCTAGTGAGTAGCCTAGTCATATAGTTCTAATGGAGACGGAAGTATGTCCATAAAAATGAACGCGAAAGATTGCCACGGAAATGCTCTAGAAAACAGGAGTCGGTGCCCGCCTGTACCAGGCTTCAAACGCTAGATAACGCTTTTCTGATAGGGTTGGGCGACTCTTTGACCACTTTCACAACAATCTATGGTCAGCTGGGGGTCGGGGAAACGGTTCTGCGACGCCAGTGACAGTGGTAAAGGGGTCTCACTTACATTGGACAGGACGTACTACTTAACTCATTGTTCAACATACCGGGAAATCATCTGCACCTCCTACACATTTTAGGGCCAATTCGCCTACGCAACCGCTCCAAACGTGTCAAAATATTTGTTCAGCTGTAGAACCAAATTTATGTCAAAATTCAACTGCTACAGCTTGAAAAAATTGAACATTGTAAGTTCCATAGTAAGTTCTTGGGGACTTCGAGGAAAGGTAAAAGAGAACACATGCTGGGAAGGCAATGGACCACCCATAGTGAAACCATCAAGGACGAAAAACATGTGGATGACCATGCCAGTAACTGCCTGAAGTGCAAACGAAATTTGAATGCAAGAAAAATGAAAAGAGCAAGACCCGTATTTTACAGCCACCCTGTGCATTCAGCCTTTGCACGATCTTCAATATATGTACACTCCTTATCCCTGAGCCAGGAGTAGGCGTGGCATTTGACGACGGCACGGAATGGTTACTCGTGGAATATTCCAGTCTGGGACAACTGTCATCTTGTTCTGTGTTGGACAGAGACACGACAACAATTGTGTCAAGATGAAAATATCTCACCAGAAGCAGAGACACGACAACAATTGTGTCAAGATGAAAATATCTCACCAGAAGCATAGACACCTTCAGGTTAAGTTGAACATGCGGCCACGCCTACCCGATCTCAGGGATTTCGAGTGTACGGTCTTGTTGCGGATGATGGTGCGTATCAGGCGGGATAGGTCGGGCGCGTTGCCAGCTCGATCCCCACCAATCCTTGAAGCGGGTAAACGGCAACAACTGGTGAAAAACGACTGCGATATGATGTGGCTAGCGTTGCCGCTTGCTCGTTTCAACGGCGGTGAGCGGGACGGTGCCACGCCAAACATATCCCTAGTGATCCGCACCATTATCCGCAGCGAACAAGAATTTGGCTAATGTGCGATTTCGCAGCAACTCCTCGTTAACCGATCGAAACCATTAGAATGACGGATGGAAGAAGGGAGGCAAGATTTGGCAGATGGCTTGAATTCTGGTGACACTCACAAATAATATGTAGCCACCCAGCTAAATAATCACTTCAAAATCTGACGCAACAAGTTTATGGTAGATGTGTTTTCATGTCTGACCGCAAAACAACTTCTGAAGCGTACACATGATGATGCAATACTGGGTAAGTATACAGTTTGAAATATAGATCGGATTTCCAAGCAGATTTAGAGCGATGCACAGAGGCAGAGTGGAATGAGGCGCTGTGCAACAAACGCCGAGCTTTCTAGATTGATTACTATCCGAGCCAAAATCGCTTAAAGGCACATTCCGCGATAAAATAAGGCTATGACCTCTCAAATGTGTCGGACGATCCGGAAGGCGATTTTTGAGGCTGCGCTACTTTCAAAATGTGAAAAACGGCAAGAACTCCGCTAGAAGCTGACTAATTAGGCCCATGGACACCCCTTAGGCCCATGCCGACCCTCACCGGCTGCTAGCTACTAGCTAGTAGCCACTATGTTATCTTTCTCTAACATTTCGGACTGCTTTTTCTGCTGCTTTTCTCCGCTAATCAGATACTTAGCACTTTTTTGTGCCTATTTGAGTTTCGTTCAACTAGCACCGGTAGCCCAAAGGCTCAAGAGGAACTTTTCATGAAAATTTGCCCATGAGAGTCAGCAAGCCCTCTGACCACGGATGTGGCATTCGCTGTGGGGTTCGACGCCGTTTGGCGCCTACATCTTTTTTCAACCAACGTCTAAAATAAAGGATAAAGTCTTCGCCGTTGATCAATCCCTTTGTGGGATGCGGCACGCATTCTACTTCCATTCAGAATCGTAGTGGCTTATTGAATGCGATGTGGCCTATACAATGACTTGCGGGGATGTACAAGTCAGTGTTATTATCCTCCCAAATCTACCAATCTGCTACCAATTTACCGTCCTCCGGAAGGTAGAAGGCTTGGTTGGCCTGGGCGGGTGTCGACCTGGGATTCGAACCCAGGACCGCGCGAGTGGTAAGCGCGCCTACTTGTCACTACACCACCTCCGCCTCAACGTCTACATACACTTGTATGCTTGAGCTTATTTGGAGGCGTGGTTGCAAACATAGCAATAGTCTTTGGTGCAGATGACTTTTGGCGGCAGGGTGGTGCTGGCATCAACTTGGCGCCACGACTTTTCCGAACGAACTAATGGGATAACTGCATACAGAGGTAAACTGTTGTACTGATCGCGAGCATGACCTTCATTAAGGCCACCAAAGAGGAACATGGTTGTCGGCGCTTTGCTAGGGCAAGAGGGGTTACCCCTTCTCCCAGAATCAGCTTCAGCAGAGCGCTAATAAGAACGGGCGCTGAGAAATTCCATGTTCTTAGTCGAGGCACCAATAATGAGTGACTCTTATACACACAGTTTCAATAGGAAAACAGGCACTATCAACTCTCTACTGAGGCGTCTTTCGAACTACGGCCACATTTCTGTCAAAATTTCCCGTAAGGGTAGACTTGGTGATGAATGGTATTGTACTTACACACCCTATCCCTGGGAAGGAGTAGGCGTGACATTTGAACGGGGCCTAGAATGGATTACTTGTGGGATATTTCAGCTTGAGACAACTGTCATCTTGTTCTATGTTGGACAGAGGCACGACCACAGTTCGTATCAAAATGAAAATATCTCTTCAAAAGCACAGCCAACACCAGGTTTAGTTGAGCTCCACCTATATCGGAATCCCTGAGATGTGGTAGCCACGCCTACCACATCTCAGGGATTCCGATATAGGTGGAGCTTGCCCCTTGAATACGAACGCATCTAACTGACTCAGAACCCCTCTTGGCGTTGACGCCAAGGTACCTTGAAGCACAGATTTGCTAAAAACTTATCTGCAAGGTGCATGTATCCTCTTGATACGAACTTTTCAACTACCGGTTCCCGAAACCTCATGGTGCTGCGGGAGCTAGCGCCAAAGTGGCGTTGGCGCCCATGGCACTGACGTTAGGCAACGTTCATACTTCGCGACAGCAGTGGCGATCGCCGCGATCGTCGGTACGCGTCAGAGCGCGCCCCAACGCTATTACTTGGACCGCTCCGAGTGCTATTAGGAGGAATTGGCTTAATTTCCTGCTTTTTTTCTTTTAATTGCAATTGAATCAGGTACTAGAGTTTGTTTTGAAAGGAAGAAAAGCAAAGGTGGGTGGAATTCAATGGCTTTTCTTTTCTATTTTTTGATTCAGGATAGAAATGAGCAAAAAGCAAGGGGGCTTCATTTAGAGTAAGTTTCTTATTGTTTCTTTTTTCATTCTTCGAGCTTATACATGTTGTTATGAAGTTCTCTCCTCCTCGATGTGATTCCTGAGTGAGTTGCTTTCTGTTTCTTTTTCCGTAATTTGAACTCGACTTGTAAACTATAAATGTTTTGAAAGCTGAACAGCTTGGCCAGTAAGAAATTGAAACAACAGAAACAAAAAAGAAACAAAAAAAGCTCATCTGCTGAATTAAGTTGCACTTATCGCGGCCAGAATAAACCGCTGAAACCATCTCCTCCCTTATATTCCAGATCCTCGGAAAGTCCTCAGTTTCCAGCTAGTAGCCGTTGTTAAGAGAAAAAGGTACTACAAGTTGGAATCTCCTTATTTATCAAAGCGAGCGGTCCAAGTAATAGCGTTGGGGCGCGCTCTGACGCGTACCGACGATCGCGGCGATCGCCGCTGCTGTCGCGAAGTATGAACGCTGCCTTGGGCACGTCCAGATATGATATTTGTGTTCAGAGGGTCAAACCACTACTAGCGATAACATCAAATTTATCCCAAAAGAAAAATTTTACTCCAGACGTGGTATGCATTCCGATGAGTGGTGAAGTATAGACTACACAGGTTCGCAGGAGATAATGGTTCATCTCCGGAAACCTGAGAAAAACCATCATTCAGAGGACAAAAACAAGAGTTTTTCGGAAACGAATCATGAGCGAAAAAGATCGTGCTCACTAGTGGTGGCTGACTGGCACACCAGCGCAGAGCCGTCTTCTGAAAATGCGCTTCGTCGCGAAGGGGTAAAAGGGGTAACCGAAAGACACCTGCGACTAATGGTACACGCAGTAACCCATTCATGCGCCCTCAAAAACACATTTTACGCTCCTCGAATTAATGAAGCTGCGTCCACCATCGCACCTTCCTAGCTGGTGCGCTATTCTAAATAGAAGCCTAATCCACGGTGCATCCTTCATCTTCTTCTTGTTCTTCTTTTTCTTTTTCTTATTACTTTTCAGCGTTTCTACCACTATTTGACAGGGTCCGCTCTTCCGATTTTGTGATGCCACTTCTGCCGACTAGATGCCTGATCGGGGTAGGCGCCCACTATCTCTAAGTCCGCGTGCAGCGTGTCGAGCCAACTTTGGTTAGGGGATTCTTTAAAACGTTTTGCGAGCACCTCAAGAGGCAGACCAGCCTCGCAGACAGTGTCCGCCTTCGCGCAGAGCGCGTAGCCGGGGACGAGATTCTCGCATGCCTTCAACTGAGAAAGCTACGCCGATTTTATCGCGTATGTCTTCGTTGCAAATCCGATCCATATGCGTGACATCGGCCGTCCATTATTGCACTTTCATCATCATCACGCTAAGACGGGCCTCAGTTTCTTTGGTGGCAGCTTAGACTCAGTCCGTACAACGCTACTGGCCTAACCCAGTTCTATAGACCTCCGATCTGGGGCTGTGCTATCGTCTAGCCACAGAGATTTCCAATAATAGAGCGCCATTTCATCCATGCTGCACTCACGTGCAAGTTCACCTCTAAGGTCAGACAGGTGTCAAGCACAATTTCTGATCCTTTGGAGGTCTTCGTGCGTGTGAGCTCGATGCCACTGATCTTAATGGGATCGGACTCGATCGAGTCGGCTCGTGAAAAGCAAATCACTAAAGTGCAAAAATGAAATCCTCACCGCTCCATGAAGCACTTTTCGAGGGAAAAAAGAGGAGAGGCTGTCAAAAAGATTTCTGTGATCCTAATGAGACTGCCTAGCTCCTCCATCTCAAGGATCTCTGGAAAGGACGGAGGGCCGGGCATCAATAAGTCCTGGAGGTATCAAAAGAACAAACTCATGAAAACCAGCTATTGAATTTTGGTGGAATGTGGAGTGCGTATCTTCCATCAGCTGGAATGTGTATCTTTCGCCAGTGCATCAAAAAACAGTAGGTCCTTATCAGAGTATATCAAGGGATAATAAAGCTGCGACATAACAAGCAGTGAAAGGTTTGCGAAAACTCTGCTGGCCAAAGATTAAAAGAACTCAGCGGGGTTAAAGAACGAGGATAAGCAGAAAGGGAAAGGTGGCGAGAGAGTTGGAATCTAGACTTTTTTCTTCGGAGTAAGTCACTAAAGGAGATCAATCCCGTCTGTCTCAGCTTCAATCGCCAGGTCGAAGTGGCCATTTGTAACGAGACGTACACTCGAAATCCCTGAGATCGGGTAGGCGTGGCTGCGTACTTGATTTTAAAATGGCGGCGGCCCAGGTTTTCGTGAGATATTGTCATTTTGGAGCAGTCGTAATCATGTCTACATCTAACACAGAACAAGATAGCAGTTGTTTCAAATTGAAGTATCCCACGAGAAACCCGTCCTATGCCATGCTCAAAAGCCACGCCTACTCCGTCTCAGGGATAAGGAGTGTATATCACGGGACGTGTTTTTGGACGCTGATTTCAAATCTGCCTTCGAAATTTGCAGAACGATTCTCTGAACGGAATTATGAAGGTTTGTTCGAATGAAGGAACACGGAGTCGAGCGCGGTTGCCAGCCAATTTGCGTGAATAGCCACGAAGCGCCTATACTATCAAAGGCAGCGGTCTTGTTCATGGGCGTGCCATGAAGTCTCGGGTTTCGGGGAGGGCTTGTTTTGCATTTTCGTGGAGGAATGTCTCTTTTAAGTCTAGAAAACACTCAAACGCCAAATGGGTGTCATATTCGTGTTCAGGGAGCAAAACTACCCTTGGGGCAGGTTTCCTAGCCAAATGAAACTAACTTTGAAAAAGTGCGGCAGCAGTTGATCGATTGGCGGTCACCAATAGTTCCAGGGCCAGCCTCTTAGGCTGCGTTTATACTTTGCGGCAGCGTAGCGTAGCACAGCCAGGGTACAGCATGGGGATGTGCGAAATGGCGGTGTGAGTACGACCCCCCCCCCAAAGAGGGTCCAGTTACGACCCCCCCTCCTGCTCTAACTGACAACCAGTGCAATGTTCACAACAAAAATGGCTTCCTGAATGAATCTGGATTTTTGAAAAGGCGGATTTTTTGGCTTTACAAATCGGCAGGCAATAATAGGTCTGTTTCAGCCTATGGCAATATGAGGAGCTTGCCTATAATTTTGTCATCAGGATACAGATATAAAAATTAACTCGTCGTTCGATCAAAAAAATGTAAATGACATGTACTTGTAAGCGAGGACACAATCGAAAACAGCGACTAATGTGATCATTGAGTAAACTGGTGAAAAAAATAGCCCAAGGTGAGCGTGCCAGGCCCCAGATGTGCATTCAATGAATGGATGACGGGGAAATCATGAAAACATGCACGACACAACAAAGCGAAACATGTCAGGGGCAGTGTGTCGTTCTATACTTGGCCATTATCGTTCGCAACGTTGCGACCGCATCCATTGGAAGAACGTCATTGGAGCGCGGTTGTTGGGCCTGCCAACGTCCTGGGGTCTTTTCGGGGGTCATATTCTCTGAGAGGCCGTCGCTTTCGATGAATGCTTGTCAGCGCATGCAACGGGAATGTTCCTACTGTTGCGTTTTCTACCCAGCTGCAATCTGAATGTTTTCCCGTTCGTGAAATATTTCGGATGGGTTTCGGATCGGCTAGGGGTAAATGGCAAGCGGGTTTTTATGCTTCACACGAGGATTACTTATTTTCGAATTTCATCAGGATTAAAATCGTTCTAAAACCGCCCTACTTTTCTCTTTCCAATAAGCTTTACAGTTTCCTGAAGACCCGCTGCTTTAGGAGATATTTTAGATGGGTCACAGACGCGCTACCCTCTGACCCACCCAAAAAATCGACTCCTGTGCCATTGTGAAGGATACACCTTCGGAAACTTCAGTGTGCCTTCAAAACACATATTTCCCTTCTAATGA
>MU952156.1:0-14991 GCA_036418165.1 Cooperia oncophora | reverse complement strand
ACGCGAATCTAGCAGCCAAATCAGAATAAAACAAACAAGATTCACCGGGAACTTGCTGAAGAATTCCACAGAAGCTAAAAATTTGATTTTTTGTAGTCAACAACAATAACAGTCAACGACAAACATGCAACAAAATTTTGTAGTTTAGGCAAGAACCTTGCAGCCTAAAACTGTTTCTTTGCACTTTTCAGTGTTAACTGTTTTAACTTTTGAATATAGCTAGGGCGAAGTTATATTCATGTCCTAAACACGAAATTACTTCTATTTTGCCGAGGAGGGAGCAGAAGAGCAGATGAGTCATCGCTCGCCGCGAGCCGCGTGGCCCCTCCCAACTACGTTAGCGCCCTGCTGAAATTCGGAAGGTCAGTGGGGCATAGCACTATTATGATCTGTGACTACACAGTTTTTAATGAAATCAACGACACTGTCGGAACTACCCGTGCAGGCGAAGGCTGTGGTCCATGAAGGTGCTTCAGTGCACTGCAATTTTCTTCTCTGCGACAGCTGGCATGTCAGGTACTTGAGTAGCGCTTGCTCATACCGTGCTACTCGCAAAGAATAAAAAAATCGGTTCATACAGGTCATGAAGCAAAAGTTTTCTAAGCCAGCAGGGGTCGGACCCAGTTGCTGCACCGAGAGCCTTATCACTGCGATACAGTCAGGATGGAGCATCGCTGTGCGAAACCCGTTGGGGGAGGGGGTCGTACTTGGCCGCTGGGGAGGGGGGAGGGTCGCAAACGCAGACTCGGTAAGTACCAAACAGCAGAAAATTGTTTGATGAAGCGGACGGGAGCTGCAGAGGACCCGGATGTAATGAAGACTACAAAATAATAAAACAATTGACCCAACAGGTTAGTGCATATCGACCTTTCCAAACTCTAAACAAACCCTGTTTGCATGGCCAAAGGAATCCCTGAAACCCTGGACGCAATTGCACCATTAGAATTTACACCTTTTCACCACCTCTGCGGAGAAGCGTAACGCACGGCGCACACTCGGCCCAAATCGAAAATGATCAAATTCTGCTGTGACTACGTTCAACGGGAATACGTGTCTTGAAGACATATTGAAGTTCGAGAATAAGTATCCTTACAACGGCACGGAATGAGTCGAGCTTTTGAGTGGCTCAGAATGTCACCCAAGGGTTACCCACCTAGAATATCTTCTCCAGGTCTTCAAGGAAACTGTAGAGTTTGCTGATACTGGTCGTGCTGACGGCATTTTCGTTTTACCAAACATTGCGCTCAAAGGAAGTTATTCTCGTCCGACCACAAAAACCCGCTCGCGATTTTCCACTAGAGCGTTCGGAACCCAGCCGATAAATTTCACAAACGGAGGAAGATTCGGATTGAGGGTAGGTAGAAGACGCAAGTAGAGGCATTGCTCCAAAATGCCGCCTTTCGTTTCTCAAAAGCCCCACAACACCTTGAAAAAAAGCGCCTATCACCCCCACAAAGGAAACCCGCGATTTCCACCCAGTCGACAAATCTGCTCCACCGCATTTGCCGCTTGATCATAACGAGGCCGCAACCGCCTGCGACTCGTTGCGTACCTAATCCTTCGTGCCAGAGCAAATCATTAGAGCCGACAGTATTCCGTATCCTATCCAGCAACCTACACTGCAAAGCAAAATCATGGTTAAAGCTATGAATCTCACAAAATCCTGTCTTACACGAGGTTTTCCAGAATGCCCCCATACAAAAAATGTGGTAATTACCAATATCAATTCGCATGAAAACAACAAACACTAAATTTGAAAAAACAAATTTTTTTTCACAAGAATGCTGAGTTATGGGCAAAAGTCGGACCACGGACGGGATTCGAACCCGCATCTTCTGCTTCCGTGCAGCTGCGTTTCCTATTACGCTACCGAGGCCACTTTTGACCACTCAGCTCAATGGCATTTGTGCCATTAAAAAGCCTTCGGCCTTGCGGTTCACTGCCGATATCGGCTAACCGGCTCATCACGTTGAACGTGTGAGTGCTTGAAGGTAATGGCACAAATAGCCATTGAGCTGAGTGGTCAAAAGTGGCCTCGGTAGCGTAATAGGGAACGCAGCTGCACGGAAAGCAGAAGATGCGGGTTCGAATCCCGTCCGTGGTCCGACTTTTGCCCATAACTCAGCATCGTACATTCGATCGCGTACTGCGGCGTAAATAGCAGACATAAAACCTGTTTTTTCGCTATCAAGTAATCGAATGTATACGCTGACCCTCCACCCTTGGTAGTCGGTATCGTGCACAAAGCGTGTTACATAATCGTGCTAACGTCATAATGGTACATTATCCTGCATGAAAACGGGACTTTCTTGCTGATTTCTACGCCAGAAAGCAAGGAGACGTTGTCGCGTGACTTTTAGATGACGGAAGAAATCATTTCTTTTTTCATACGGAGCGCAGTTTCAGACGTTCCATTCATGCGATGGCAGCCCAGACCATGAGACCACATCCACTGAAGTTCCGCCCGGAAAAATGAAACTTATCTTCCCTCATGTCGTGCCAGCGGAATCGGTTTTCGTCGGAGCCGTCGCAAATGAATTTTTTCATCAGAAAACACGACCGCGAGAAAAAAAAACTGAAAAAAACAACAGGACAAGCAGTAGGGCATCATAGCCAAAAGCTAACCTCACTCCATTTGGGTTGCTGGCCAACATCTCGGCAAAGCCAATTAGGTGTTTTCCCCGATGGTTTTTCTTTAGAAACAGTACATAACTCATATTTCCCCTATGAGTGAACTCGGGAATTTTTCAAGAGACGCCTAACAGTATCCTCCGAGACATTAACCTGCGTAGATGACTTGATTTCCCGACACGACACTGCAGAGCTGGATGCTTTCCTAAGGATACGGCGGTTATTCCGATCGCGCAGCAAAGAAGGATGTCCAGGGCTCTTCTCAGCTCAATATCCTGTAGGTCCCTTGGAAAAAATGTTGTGTAGAAGCATGAATGCGGCGGCCCGCATCTCGCGCCATTCGACGATTCACAAGTTTTCGAGTCTTCTTTGCGATAATTTGTCCTTTTTTAAAGTCCATTAATGAAGTTCCGCTTGCCATAGCCTAGAAGAGGCAAGAAGTCATAATGATGAGAAGTTTCACCGAACAAAAATGAGATGCAGCAGGAAGATGTGGGGTGGAACTATTGCTGCATTGTCAGCACGACCATTTTTGAAAAATTTTACAAAAAACTGTTTTTTCAAGTTGGCATGCGAATTGGTATTGGTAATTACACATGATGGGTTCTGACCGGTGTTTGTGGATCTTAATTTTTCTTCGTTAATCTTAGTGTGATTCCGTGCAATTCGGAACGCGATCAAACAATCCAGTATCACAATATCGGAAGCGATAGTTCGCGGACATGATCAGCATCGTGAACCTCCCACTTGCAATAAGCGGTTCCAGTCTAGCATCCTTATTGCAAGCAGGAAATTCGCGAGGCCGTCATGTCCGCAGGTACGATTCCAAGTACTACGAGTCTAAATTCCATTCAAGACGTGTCTGTGGTAACGGTGATTGCTAGCTGTTTCCCCAGGCCGTATGATTCCCCCACGAATCGCGATATCCAGTATTAATGTCATGCTATTTTAGAGCATCCTGCGCAGAAAGCTTTAAAAATTATACGAATCCAAAAGAATTTTTAATAATGGTCGTATCCGTACATACCTGTAAGCGGAACATCTGGAAGTCCAGAACACATCTGCATGACACCAACGGACCGTCCTTCCAGGTTTCTGAAATGTCTCAATCACTGTAGGAGACATTGCATAAATTTGTGGGTGGATGGATGTGAAAAGAAAACGAAGGTTGAGTCATAATAAAAGGCTCATTCGCAAATGATAAACTTTCCTTTCTTTCCAGATCTTCAGTCCCTGGTCTATATTATCCGGTAACTCCCTGTATTAGTTGTTGGCCTGGCCCTCACGTTTACGGCGTTAAATTTGGGGATGGCATTCGGGGCGGCATCACACGCGAACCAGCCTGTTCTAGTAAGTTGATTCGATCCCGCTAGATGGATTAGGTCATAGCAGTGACATCCAGCGCAACTGATTCCCACAGCTTGAGTATGCCGAGAGGTTACCGTAACTTGATCATAATTTGATTTATTCTGAAAGTCTCACAGATATGTTCGCTATTAAATGTGCGCGATTTGACGACCGCCATGCGCGTCAACTGGGACGCTATGAAATGAAACCAGTCGTTATTTTCCAGCAAGGTTCAGGGGGGGGGGACACCCCTTGATGATGGACATGAAAAGAAACAGTTCAGGTGGATGGGATGAGGAAACGAGGAGAAGCCTCGAACATTGCTTTTGAATAATGAGCAAGTGATTTTTCTTGTAATAGGGACGCTATGAAGGGTGGATGGTCGCATGTGATGGTAGTTGGGGAGTTGAGGGTCGTATTACGCTTGGCGGTGCTGGAGTGGGGAGATTTTTTTTTGGTTTCTGGAGTTCTCGCGGTTTTCCTGCTTTTGATGTGCTATATATTCCCTCTTGTACAGCAATATTTTTAAAAAGTAGAAACTTTCTGAGAAATTTTGAAAAATGGGAAGAAGTTGCGCGAAAGTTCAAGGAATGGTGACAGCCTGTTGACAATTGGGAGCGACTTCCTGTTCGTGCACAATGTAGACCCCGTCCCCCTACCCTTGCGCTCAACAACTCGATCAGGATGGAACTAGGGGGGGGTCGTACGGACTCGACCCAAACCCCTAGCTAGGCAGCGTTCAGACTTCGCGACGGCAGCGCTTCGGTCGCGCGTTCGACGCGATCGATGCAGTCGAAAGCATGCGCATCGATCGCGTCAAACGCGCGACCGAAGTGCTGCCGTCGTGAATGTCTAAGCGCTGCCTAATGATGAGCACTGATCAGAAGTTTGAAAGCAACAAGAGAAGGCATTATGAGAAAAAGTTAAGAGGACTTCAAGATAGATTTGGGAAATATGCTCGTCTTGTGCAAAAGTGGGATCTCAGAAGCGCTCTATCCGTCGAGCTATTGCACAGGTACAATGCATAATTGATAAATTGAACGCGTCTCACTTCGAGAAATCAGCGCTACTCACTAAAAAAGGCCATAAAGGGCAGCAAAATTACTCATGAGCATGAGCGCTGTCAGCAGAAGTGGACAAGCAAATCGGATTCGGGCCCCATTCCACTGTACAACAACCGAGCGTCCTGCATTAAAGACACATGGTACGATCACACATAGTTTGGGTGTGCGTGACTATCAGCCCCCCCCCCAGCTGTCGAAGCGTAGCGGTTTCCCCGTCCTAACATGCGCAGGAATGGAGATACAGGACCGTGAAACACGCTAATTCCTCCATGCTCCGCCCAATGCCTTTTGCGGCGCAGACTCCCGTTCATGCTAACAGCCGTCCGTCTTCGCTTTGGAATCTGGAAAACGCAATTTCCTGATGCGGATAACATTTTAGGTGCTGCAAAATAAGAACCGAAGATGATGACGAGGGCCAGAACTCAAGAGCAACTGTGCTGCTTCTGCAATATCCCTCGGAGGCCGCGCATTCCCACAAAACATGAATAAAAACGGCCTAAGCGTCCCACTCGTTAGTTTAAAGTATTTCTATGGCTTTGGAGCCGGAATCGCGCCGAATCGCAGAAATTTACACGCGATTTTAATTAATTTGCATTTCCTTTTTTTCATTTTTGTTTTATTTACATGGACTTTGCAGCATGAGCAACACCTCAAATGTTATCCGCATCAGGAAATTGCGTTTTACTTGTATTCCAAAGCGCAATTACAGGACTTGGCAAAGTGCCAAGAGCGCTGCGCGCGACACGCGCCGCGCGGACGGCTGTTAGCATAAACGGGAGTCTGCGCCGCAAAAGGCATTGGGCGGAGCATGGAGGAATTAGCGTGTTTCACGGTCCTGTATCTCCATTCCTGCGCATGTTAGGACGGGGAAACCGCTACGCTTCGACAGCTGGGGGGGGGGGGGGCTGATAGTCACGCACACCCAAGAATATGTGTGATCGTACCATGTGTCTTCAAGTGCGAAAAGGGCGCTTCTGGGTAGGCGGTTCAACTTCAACAGCGGATGTCAGAACTTGAATTTATGACGGCCGCAGCACCCTCGTCACTCAAAGGAATCGCAAGAAAAGGGAAAACCTCCTGAGCCTGCGGACTGAACCAATTAGCGGCGGAAGTACATATAGTAATGGTCAAGTGCGGTTCTGTCGTCAACGAATAAGTGACTTCGCATTCAACTCAGTTCGAGTCAATTTCTTTCTCATCATTGGCTTCAAAATTAGTAAAACTGAAATATCTTTATCTTCAGAGTCGTTCGTTGAACTTTCAATACAAAAAGCCTGATTGTTTACTGCAAAACTCTGTTGCCCACCTTCTCATCAGTCTTATGATTACCCGACCTTTACTGTAGCCCTCACGGTACACACTCAGCTGCGGAAGACAATGGCGCCCTATAACGTAAGCTGCCATGAAGTAGTCTAAGGGTGGAGCCAACTCGCTAAGATGAGGTGATTCGCGTGCGATGCCGCGACCCGGATGTGATGAATGGGTATGCGACAAGACAATCGTAATTCGTGCGCAAGCGCGGGTATCGCATCGGTATCGGGCCCGAAAATGTTCATGTCCCTATGTCGAGACAGTTAAGAAACTGTAACCAAAAATAGCAATAATTGTCCACGATGTCGTAGTTTACGTGAGATTTGGCGCTCCAATCGACAGGCTAATGCACGTTAACAAAACGCCGCGCCCGTAACTGCCCATGTAAGCAAAGCAGACGCCAGCCCATGTGCAACTGCACTATCTGCGCCGCCCCAAACTACCGTACCCCACGCCCATAGCTAAAGAGTTTCTAGAGTCTCTGTCAAAGACTGTTGCCGTTTGGACGCGCTCAGTTTTGGCTGCTGGCGCTAACAATTCGATCATCTGCGCTCTGCTAAAGCTGAGCCTAGAATGAAGGGAAATCACTCCTTCTGACTAGCTCAGCCTTAGCGTTGAAGGGTGGGGAAAGTGGAGTAAGGAGGGTGGTATGCAATAACGGTCACTACACTTCTTTGCAACAGTCAGCAGCCAAATTTGAGTATTACTAACTCTAAAACTCGGATATCTTTTTTAGCTGAAACTCTGCTCGTAAGGAGAATCCACTGTCCTGACCACCAATATTGCATTAGTTTTCGGTGTAGCGCCTCTTGGTCCATTTGGCAACGGTTTGGCACCATCACTTTTCTCACCAAATTCAATCTTAGGTTGCATAGTAGGGTTGTTTGGTGTCCGGATAATGATTATAATCTTTTCAAGCGCTGGCGTAATTTGGCGCCACTAGGCACCAATCTGACGCCATCAGCTTTTTCACCGTAATCGGTGTAAGCTTGCATACAGGGATTATTCGGCGTCTGATCACGGATAAGACATTCGTTTGGCACTAAATCGTTAACCGCCTGTCACAGGAACCACACGCTTGTTCTGACCCCGACGCGTGTAGCAAGGTTTCCTGGCCATTCCACGCCAAGCTGTGTGGTAGGGCGAACACGGCAAGACAATACAGCATAATTCTTGGCCGCGCACGACAGTGATCATTACCAGTGAAAGGGAGGGAAGACTATCTAAGGAGAACAGTGCACACAAGCATAGCAGGCTGCGTTGTCACTTTAACCCCTTTCCTTCATCCTCAACTCTACCGACACCCCATGCAGATGTGAATTTGTGTTCAGGATTTGGTCTACCCCTTAGTAACAAATCTTTGGCCAAGTCTGCATGAACAGTCAGAGAGAAATACTTAATAGGAATTGTGGAAGCTTTTTAGCGTTAGGATACGATAGTTCAGTGGTGGCGCAGATGATGCAGTTGCGTCCAGCTGATGGGCTGGCATCTGCTTTGCCTACCTGATCACCACACGTAAAGGGGCTGCGAATTACGATTGTCTTGACCATCTCCCTTGATGAACGACACATTTGAACAGAGACTGTAGTACTTTTCCTCGGTAAGGTATAACATCTCACCAAATTTGAATGATTTCCGCAGTTGAGTGCGCGGTCCTTTCATCTGTGGTTCTCTGTGGGTGGACAGTTGAAGAATTTGATAGTTATGAAACATAAGAATATTGTTACACATACGCCGATAAAAGCAGCTTTTCGCTGAAAACTTCCAACCTTTGCTTCATCGACAAGAGCGTGACAGGCAGCGTCATCCATCACTAACGGGTCTTTGCTGACTGTATTGACCAGAAATTTGGGGAGGACATAACGGAAGTCGTACATGCTCCAGCAACTGCAACCAAGGGAAACATCATAGGACTTTAAGGGCAACTGTAGCGACTGCATATTAATTGCACTGGTGTTCATTTATAGATGTGTAAGTTGACAAGTGACGCGTGAAGAAAAAAAACGAAAATTTATAAGCATGCGAAGTCGCCCTACGACGTTGCAGGCAACAAGTAATGTAATTCACCATGTAATTCATTGTCTCGAAGGCAAAAGAGGCCTCATGGATGCGCTTCACCTGTTTCTGGGTCTTTATCTCGCACCTTCGAGAGGAGAAAGTGGTCACTCTATGCAACTGCAGACCTAACTATCAAATGAAGGAGGGCATTTCACCCAATGGCACTCACCCATTTCACCCTGATTTGATCAGTCTTTGAGGTGGGGCGTGATCTTACCTTTGATAGAAGCTGTTTTCTTGCTGGCAGATTGTACTTGACCCACTTAAGCACTACAGTGTAGAACTGCATGAACATTTATCAGCGACGGGTTAATCACCCCCCACCCCCCCCTTAATGATTGGGTTTGTAAGTTTGTAAGTTTGTCTGTCCGGAAATTCGGTTCGACCTGAAGAACGACTTGGAGAGGTCCAGTCAAGGTGGGGATAGGTAGGGCATGGGACAAGAAATAAAAAGCACACTTGACCTATGGGAAGCCCCGCCCACAGTGAAGACGCGGGAGGCACTGTTCGTCGGAAGGTTATAGGGTTCACGCAGAAAAATGTATTAATCGCTTCCGGAGCCCTCTTAAAGGATGGGGAGAAAAAAAGGGTTAAGAGTTCAGTAATGGAGCTGCACAGACTAGCATGCTGGACAAAAATACACCCTACAATGGGCGAGGCAGTAACTCAAGTGGCGGGTGGTTTCGCAAAATTCAGTAACCCGGTATCGCGAGAAGTGTTTGAGAAGTCGCAAAAAAACTCCAGTCTGATAGACTCATTTAGAATATCCGGCGAATATAGGGCACGCTCAAAGTGTGTTGAGACCCGCCCACAGTGGGCGGAGCTTGCCCTAAATCGCAGGGTATTCATTTTAAAAGTTTGTAGCCCGGTTCCAGAACACTCCAGATACCGGAAAAAAAGTGGATATAAAGTACACAGCAGAAGGGTTGTCGGTAAGAGGGAATATGTGGGGCAAAAAACATAACTGTAGGCGGAGGCCTGCTCCCCGAGGTGACCGAGACCAGAACAAAAGGTCCTAGATAAAACGGTTCCAGAGCACCCCGAAGAGCGGAAAAAGTGGATTAAGGTCAGCAGAGGGTCGCCGGTGAGGACTGTGGGGCACAAACTGTGGGCGGGGCCTGCTCCGAGGTGGGCGGAGTCAGACGAAGAATCTGTAAAATAGCTCAAGAGTACTTCAGACACCGGAAAAAAGTGGAGTACAGAACAAAAGGGGGATATCAGTTGAAGTCTAGAAATATGTGAAAGAAAGCACGCGCGGCGAAGCCGCGCGCCGCCCGCCCGCCGGGCCGTATCAGAAGGAGCCCGCGCCGGCGTTAGCTGGCGAGGCGACTGGTCCTAAATAAACGCCGTCTTGGCAGTCTAACTATACGAGTTTTTCGAACTTGGTGGCAAATCGGTCCATGAGGCCTTGCGCACCTTCTGATTCACAGATAGTTCCTTCGTATCACTCAGAACTAGATGCCTTCCAACGCTAGGACAAATCAAAAAAAGAAACTGCATAAAAGCGAAATAGCAGCAATTATGTGAACCTGCGAATTATTGCACCAATGTTATTGCGCCGCTAGCGATTAGAAGAAACGTCAAAACGCACCTAGCCTTGTGAGAAGGGCTACTTTTGGTTGAGTGTACCGACTGTCCCCAAAAAAGCCATCCCACGAAAGCAGAGCAACTCCTGAGCACCAAGCGTGTAGGCGGCAACGGCCAACACGCTGGCAATTTTCGCGCATGCGAAGCCGCCCTATGAGGTTGCAAGCAAAAAGCGCGGTAAATGTCACCAGTAAGTCGTTGTCTTGAAGGCAAAAGAGGCCTCACGGATGCGATTCACCTGTTTCTGGGTTTTTATCTCGCACTTTCGAGAGGAGAAAGTGGCCACTCTAGGCAACTCGAGACCTGACTATCAAATGCAGGAAGCCATTTCACCCATGATTTGATCAGTCTTTGAAGTGGGGCGTAATCTTACCTTTGATAGAAACTGTTTTCTTGCTGGCAGATCGTACTTGACCCACATAAGCACTACAGTGTAGACCTGCATGAACATTCATCAGCGACTGGTAATAAGAAATAAGGACTGAGGAACTGATTGATAACAAATGTATGACTTCCTTCATGAAGCGTGTAAGTCTGCATACCTGCTTTTCTGATCGCACATTGAGCTTGTCACTTGAAATTAGTTCAGTTAACTGGTCAACTGAAAGTAGGTTGAGTTCTCCCTGTATTAGAAATGTCCTGCAATGAAATCAAAGTCCTCCCCAAATCTGAAATTGAAGCAAGGAAGCAAACCCGAAAGTTGTGCAGGATGTATTTCTCAGTGAATTGCAGGAGCTCTGGACATGCATAAGTATCCGCGATTTTTCGAATTTTCAGGCAGTTTGACGAATTTAACCCTTTCTTCAGAAAATTACAGCACTCTTCCTAAAATCACAGATCTGAATCACCGGAAATTTCCGTTTTGTAAATACACTCCAGCTAGGTAGAGTGGAGTTTTTCAGCCGACGCTGGAGCGGTCCTACGAATACGCTGGCGAGCGGTCCGACGGTTGCGTCATCGGCCGGAAAAAGGGTGTGGATGAGACCGATTGGGAATTAATGCCTCTGCGCTCTCTGACATTGACTCTGCTGCTCGAACACACGTCGCCGCACCATCTACTCACTCTTCCGTCTGGACTCGTCGATCGGTAATTGCTAACCTTCCAGTCAGCTGATCTCTGCGGTATTTCTGCTGCATTCCTCTTGTTCTCTGCTTGTAAAATGTGCAAACCTTTGTTCGACTACAATTCGGAAAGGTATGTTTACTGGAACTAGATTACATTTTGCATGATTTTAGCGCGAATCCTTCCTAGAAAATTGGTTTCTCCCTCCTATTTTCGCATTTCTTGAACTCCACTTGAATGTCGTCGTTTATCTTCGATGTTTTTGTCAAAAATCATGCAAAATAAAATCTAGCTTCAGTGAAATATACTTATCTTTTTCTTCAAAGCCGGAAGAAGATTAATTTTAGCTTTTAAAAGCTGAAAACAACAGAAATCAGTTGAATGGGCGTATCAGCCATTATCGATGTGACGGTGTAGGACCGCTCGCCAGCCTGGTCCTAGTACCGCCTCACTGTCGCGTGAAAGTCCCACTTACACACTTATAAATAACATAACTTAACATACCTTAACTTTAGGTAATTGAAGCAGGCAAGCGCCGCCCAAAATATTTACAACGTTGGCGTCAGTGAGCTTTATCTTACCAGAATAGCAGTAGTTGATTAGAGCATCAAGCGTCGAAGCTTCTATGTCCACCATTTCTATTTCCTCTGGGCAAAAAAAAGAAGTACAAAAAAATAGGCAATATCTACGATTGCAGTACTTGGCGAAAATTAAAATCACGTTCACTATCCGCATTGCCGACGAGTTGATCGCGCGACTGTGACCAGACGAACCCGCTCTGTCGCTAATCGTTGCACCGCTACCAGTGATCAGAAAAAAGTCCTATTCATCACTTGCAACAATTAGCGCTGGAGCGCTTCTGGACGCAGTCGTGCAAATCGCTGAAGTTGCAAAGTGTGAACGCAATCTAAAGAAAGACGAGAAACAGAAGAAAGTACGAGCACGACATACGCAAACGGCTTTCTGCCATGTCGCTTGTAAACATAGCTTTGAAATAATCTGAACATGCAGCGAGTAGAGTTCGATTGGCTTTGATACGTGTTCCCTGGAAAATCTTTCAATTAAGCACGATTTCAGGCCGATCAATTTCGTGAATTACCTCGGCGACCAGGGTCACATCACAGAGCTGGGAGTCGATGCGGAGTTGTGCGAGCCGGGTGAGTAGTTGACTACCATGATCTCTGAACTGAACTCGAGCTCTTAGCACTTTACGCGATTGATTTCCGAAGTCAGAATCACAGCGAGGATACTGTAGCACATATATAGTATTGTTCGCTGCGATTGATGGGGCGCGTCAAGCAGGGAGTGGGTTTGGCACGACGCCAGCCCTTATTTCGTTCTGCAAGTGACAAAACTGCATCATATCGTTGATGTCAATCATTTTCTATAAGCTGTCGTCACTTAGCCACTTCAGCAACTCGTGGAGAATGGAAAAGCGCGCACCCAGCCCCACTGACACGCCCCTTTATCTGCAGCGAACAAGACTGTACAATGCAGCCGTGGATTACCAGGCAGTAATCTGCCGACAGAAATTTCTCCCTCTGCGAGAACTCGAAGATATTTTCCCTAGAGCACTTCATACGTTGGGGATCCCAGACAAGGAGTCTATTTGGTTTGAAATAAGGACGGCCGTAATTTCCTTCAAGAGCAACACTGGGGAAAAATCTTGGGAAACTTCAGCAGGGTGATAGGTAGAATAGTGTGTCATACCAGAGGGGGATATCTTGTGTGTGGGGCGAGGGGTATCTTGCAAGCGGAAGGACGTGCCCTGATCTTCTCGTCGCGTCGTTCTGAAATGAGGAAAAAGGAAGAAGCGGTGACTGCGTGCATGCAATAGACAAGGGATGTCATGACAAAGTGCTATACCAACCGACTTCGCGATTAACAAATCCTCAAGCTGTACCTGGAAGCTAAGCTGGTTGTAACTGCAGATATCATGGCTTGCAAAACAAGAACAGTCTCACCTGCGAAGCGCAAAGCTGGGTGACCTAATTGTGTTTCGTCTGCCCCCTCTTACCCACATATAGTCGTTGCTCCTCTTCCTCTCCGCTTTTCCCCTCTCTAATTCTCAGCTCACGACATGACAACAGGTTTTGTCTGAACTCTCCCAGTGAAAGAAATCGCGGTTGATAGATGCCTTGTAATCGTCCAAAAATCGATATCTGTACGCTGATTAGAGCAGGCACGTCATTTGGCGCAATTCTTAATTAGTACAATTTTTTTGCTCTATTTTCTAACATAATCTAGACCCTTATGAACAGCACTTTCGCCTTGAACGCAAGCAAAGGTTACGATATAAAATGCTTTGGTTTCACATCTGTAGATCACCAAAAGTATCAGAAACAAATAAGAAGATGAGCTTTAAAGCAAAAACTAGTAACCGTAGAAAGGCGGGTCATGGAAGACTACTTTACCACAAAATGGAGGCGTCCCCCGATATAGAAAACACCGTACTTGAAGATGGTCTATTCGGGGGCAGAGGACGGGCAAAGACCGTTGATTTGCCATTCCGCCGCGCGCGGCGACGGGCGCGGCGGAATGGCAAATTTTTTTTCCTTTTTTTTCCTTTTTTCCTTTTTCCTAACCCGTGTTAACCTGTCGGTTGGCAAGCACCCGGACTTCATGAGACTCCGTTCATCCGATAACATCACTTGACTATTTTCGGCTTATGCAATCTGTTGTGCCATCTTTTACTTTCACCTGGAACCATGCGGGTGCGACCGCTCGCACCGCGCGCCTCACAGGAGCGTGATGAATCACGATCTTCTTACACACACCCTAATTTATCCACACTGAGTTCTCCACCATTATAAGACACGCCACACGTTCATTTGATGTGTGAACGCCGTCTTCAGACATGCTTGTGGACATGGTAGTCTTATCCGCAAGCATGGAGGACGTACAACCTTCGTCTCAAAAATGCGTGAGCAGAGCGCGACCCGCTCGCGAAGCTACAGCCCCGCCCTCTGGTCGTGACAACGCCCGAATTTCAATACTGATGGCTTCCTGGTAGTGCGACTATTCCGCTACTAGCTCTCACCATTTTGAATGGAAAGGATGAGGTCATATGGAGAAAGATCTGAGACCACCAACTAAGAACTCGTCCAACCACGCCCTATTCCTCGTTCTGTGAACGCACAAGCGCGGTTCACATGGGCTTCTATTCCGCCGAGTATTTTTCTGATTTATTCTTTGCTGCTATGCTGATTAGCGCCTGTTATAAGCCGTACAACTTACCATTTTCAAAAGCGGGTGTGCCCTTAAGCTTATGCAGAAACTTCGTCTTCACTGCGTGATTCTAGTTTTTCATTAGGAGTCCTTCAAATGCCCCACCACGGTTTCTGACCCCACAGCTGCTTTCATGTTGGTAAATTGTCAATAGTTTTATGATTAAGTTGTTTTATGCCATTGATTTTTTTCGGTGAAATAGTCACATGATTGTACTGAATCAGAAGCGTTTTTATATCAGTCAGGGAGCAGAGCATGCAAGAAATGTAGACTCTACTTCGCTGCGGACGAAGAGGCGTGTCAGGCAATGTGAGTGCCACGGTGCGGAAACCGTTCTCTGCCGGTTGTTGTCGCGGGTATGTGATAAGAGCTGGTAGAAGATGAGCGTTACCTATAATATGATACAGAATTTTCACTGGCTAGCATCAAGAACTCGTGGAGACCGGGTTTGGCACCGTCAAACGCGCCGCACCGACACGTCTTTTCGTCGTAGCGAACTAGAAACTGGTCTTGCTGTGACAGGGAATACTCCACGCGCCGCACCATCGCATACACCTCTGCTTCCCAGTTAATAAATGTGACCTATATCCCAAAAAGTAGCGTAACGCTAAGATAATGATAAGAGCGTAATGATTCATGACGCGTCATTCAACCCGTTGTCCACAGTCGTCATCCGGAGACTCGATTAGGGCGGCAAGGATC
>MU952155.1:0-15329 GCA_036418165.1 Cooperia oncophora | reverse complement strand
GCAACTTAACATACGGTTAGAAGCTTTTTCTCTCAGTTACTGTAGCGATTAGTCATCCGCCGCTCAAGTTCTCAGCCTCTTATCTTTTGGCGGATCAGTGAGCAATGTTGCATTATAACGCTTCTAAATAATAATTCTCTTTAGATTATGTTTACATACTTCAACATAAGATTCCATATAAAAGTGGTCGATTGGAGGATGGGAGGCTGGAGTCCTACTGGAGCGTTCAAGACGTCAAGGACAAGATCTCAAGACAATCTGGTGAGCACTCCGAGGGACAAGATCCAAGACTTAGCGTTACCATCAATAAAATATTATTCTTGAATTCTGTACCTTCAGCGTGGCCAGTAACTTCCAGTTACTGAAGGGCGAGCATTCGATCAAGAACAGGGTACAAGAATCCAAGAAGCGCCTGTCCGAGGTCACGGAATTCTGTTAAGCCAGTTGTACAAATCCTACACCTGTATAGCGATTTATCGTGCCAACTGCCTTTACCTATTTGTTCTGAATGGCCTTATTACCTTCAGGACACATTCGCGCTTTCAGACATCGCTGAAATCGACACGATCTGCACTTTGATCTTCTCCCTTGAAAAATATAAATCATCAGCACACATTCAAGTAATCGATGAATTCTACAAAAACTGATTTGGCGCCTTTCTTCACCTTGAGTTTTTGCTTTGAATTATGTTCTTGGTTGAAACGGCATGCGAGATCTATATAGAACGAGGCCTTAGACCAGCATAACAATCACCATGACCAACTTGATCTAGCGCCCACCTGCGGGACGGGTTGCTGGTTCAAAAGCCGCCCACGTGAACCCGTTTGCAACCCCTTTTCCGTCACTCTTGCCGCAACGTGGAAGTGATACCCCGAGTGTAATACCGGAACGAAGTGGTAGAAGAAAAACCCGGCTAAAATAGGAATTAATCAAGTCTGCTGTTGTGGCATGATTGCCACTATTAGCGCAGCTACTGCAAGAGGTAAGGTGCGGTTGTAACCGGAGCTTATACCTGCGGGAGGGTAAATTGCGTACGCTGGAAGAGGGAAACCCGGGCGCGGGAAGAAATGAATATATTCAGTGGAACGATCGGGAATAATGAGTAAGTGAAAGAGTGCTAAAACCTGAAATCATCCGACAGCAGCCTGACTTCTCGCAAATGTAGTAGATTTTCCGTTGTACAGCTCTTGCGAAAAATATTTTGCAACCACTGAAAATAGAATACGATTAGATGTCTCCTACTGAACATCAAAAATGAGATTCCCCTTATATCCTAAAATTAGCTATCTAGTCGGCGGTGAAGATTATGAGGCGATGCGCTGCTGAGAGGGATTCTCGATCAAAATGAAAACGAATGATGTTTGTAACTGCAAGGATCTCAATGAAACCGTCAACGATCAAAGGTCAGAAAGGTTCCGGCATACGCCGAGAGATAAGCCCAGCATATCCCGTGGATATGGCGCTGATTGGACCACCAGGTGGCACATCGTACGTAGGGGATCCCCAGCGAGGAGGAAGGGTCGCATGGTAGCTGGAGGAAAGAGGAAATGAGAAAAAACTTTTAGTTGTGGACTTTTCTTGGCTTTTCTGTTTCGAGTGCGCTCTCCTCCACCCCCTCCCCCTGTCCCTCCTCTCCTTCCCAATCGACAACACTTTTCTGGAGGAAAAGTGAAGGATTTCCGGAAGAAAGTTTTCAGAAAAGTAGTAGGAGGTTAGGAAAATCAAGAGATGGTTAATAAGATGGGAACTAGCGAAGGTGGGGTGGCACCAGCAAATTTTGAGGAGGGCGTACTTTGCAAAAAATTTTTGCAAGGCAGGGTGTGACGGTGTATGGCCTGACCCAAAATTCGAAGACATACCCTCGTCTTTATATGCCTTAAGTAAGGGCTATCCCGAATAAAATGACTGGCCTAGTTGAGGATTTAGTAGTGTACAGCCTGAGAGAAATCCCCAGAGAAAATTTTTCAAACAGTCAACTGGAACTGACCCGCACACTACTCCTCCGTAATGCAATGTCGCACCCTCTGCAGCACATACATGGCAGGTTGACGTTAACGGTCGCACAGCCACAGGATGACTCTGAATTGCAAAAAATACTATCAAGGTCACTAATTAGGGTAACAGCCCTCCTTGGGAAAGATTTCGTGAATTTTATGGAGATGAATGGAGGATTGTAGCCCTTCCCTGTAGAACTCCACGTAGACCAAGGAACAATAAGAAAATGTCTCAGAAAAAACATTTCCCCCGAGGCTCTAGAGGCATTGTTCATACAGGTTGGATGGGCGGGAGCCGGCCTAACACTGTCCCTGTCACGATGGTGAGTCTCCTCTCCTTAGGGTAGTGAAGAGAACGGTGAAGAAGACACAGCATCTTCCGGTCCCCGCCCATGCGATCAACCTGGACTGTGCCTTGAAGTCTCTCATACAGTACCTACCCCCGAGTGCCGTCGTAGGCAACAAGAGCCCTAGATTCTACGAAGTATCGATAGTCGTAAAAGTCACTGTATTTAAAACTACTACGATGCTGAATGAACAATGAATGAACTCTTTTCGCTTAAGGGAAGGGTGCACCTTACTAATTCTGATCAATGCTTTTTTTTGCTGATTTACAGGAGTTCACGAGTCTCACCAAGGTGAGGAACCTGAAGGAAGCAGCGAACTAGCCCCCTCCTCCGCCCTTCCCACCTTAAAGGCAGTTGGCACGATAAATCCCCAAGACGACTAGGATCAATACGCCTGGCAGGACGGAATTCCGCGACCCTGAGCAGGCGCTGCATAGCGGTTTCTCCGAGGAAGGTGCCCTTATAAGGGCCCTATCAAGCCACAACATACCGACCCAAACGCCCGCCCGCCCACAAATGGACGACCGTTCCTGACGCTCGTATTCATTCATTTGCTAAGCAAATTATGAAGCGAAGGGATTGGTATGAAGCGGCCGTGATGCTGCATGCATATATGGGTACACATATGCAGCCGTATCTTCGGTAGCGGTGATTGGCAAGATGCTACGGGAAACTCGTCCGAAATCGATTTACAAGTCACTGAGAACGGAGGCTTTTCCGGATTTTGACCGTTTCACTCCGTTCTTTCGCCATTTCCCCTACATAGCGCCCTACTAGCATTTTAGGCCGAGTGGGAAACCATCGTGCCAACTGCCTTTGAAGTGAACAGTGCCGAAGAATGTGAGATGCCATCGAATCCAAACTTTCCCAGTACCTCGAGACGCTGCTGGTCGCTGGCACGCTGACAGACGCTGGTAGACGCTGGTAGACGCTAGATCGATATCTATACTTTCCTAGTCGCTGACGCTGCCGGACGCTCGGAAACGCTAGTGGTCGCTGGTGGACGCTGCCGCAAAGTATGAACGCAGCCTTAGTCGAAATTTTGTTTAATACGCCTTTTTTGAGAGTAAACAAGGAGGAGCGGAACTACGTCATCGCCTTTCCCGTTGGTAATAGAAGGTGTATCCAGCCCGCATCAATCTCTTTAAAACCACACTGCCTGCTCTGTAAACAGGACTGTTATTCTCACGGTCTGGCGCATAAGTTATCTTTGACAACGCATGGATTTTCACGGTTTAATGACGTCAGAACACCTCTACAAATGAGTTTTAATTCGATGTTGAAGACCTTCGTCCTAGACAGAGTATGAACGACGAGTAGTGTGCAGTAACCTCTACATTAAAGCCACATAAAACTCAGGGATTAGAACCTGTCCTGGTTGAGAATGCGATAATTTTAGAGTTGTCTGTCGTCTCAGTAATGCCGGAATGTAGAGGTAGAGGTGGGGGTTAATAGCAGTAGTGCTAGCTATCGAGCTTGCTACCCAAAACACATCCCGAATGGACGTCCGTTTGGACTAACCGAGTCTTAGCCCGTACTAGATTGGCCTAACCGCGCTGATTTGTACATTAGTCTAACAACAGTGACTTGCACATCGGTTGGCTCCAAAAGTGTTTTTAAGCCAAACTGCATTCGAAATGTCAAGACGATCTTGAGTTAGACTTGAATGCATGGCGCAGCTTAAAAGGATATCTTTATCCTCCACGTTTTTTGCTCTTTGTGTCAACTTTCCACAAAAAGATTGATCAGGAAATCAAAACTGCCCGGACAGATCAGTGAGGGGGCTTAATTGTAAACGTGAGTTCATCAAAGTGAGCAGCATTCATAGTAGAACTCAGGGGCAATCAAGTGCATAGGCACAACAATCCGATAAAACGGGCAGTGAACATAGCTTGAGTATAGTGCTTGATAATAAACAAATCCATTTCCCTACTGACGACATTTTCACCTGACTTCTTTCTAATCATGCGATTAGCTCCGCCATTCTGCCGTCATCCACGCCTCTGTAGCTTCCCCACGAGAACTAAGATCATAAAAAGTTTATTCTCAAGAAGCCCTAGAAAGCATATTATCAAGAGGCACGTCTTGCCGTCGCGAGCCGTGAAAAGTCAATGGTAATCGACTATTTGATGAACAAAGAAAGCAGATAACCGTCGAAAATGTCAGAAAAGAAAGGCTCAGCATTTACCGTGCGGAAACGAGCAGAAACGTTGAGTAGAAATGCGGAGAAGTTCATCATCAGTGGGCAGTATTTGGCGCTGACGATAGAGAAACAGTCAGACAAGCAATGAAGGTGGGCATCTGCATATACTACAGGTGGAGGTATGTTGGAGGTGGTGCTGTCACACTTGATTCCACAACTTATGGTGTTCTCAAGTCGCACTTCGAGGGATGAAGTGGTACTATGCATGCTGCTGCGGACCTGTTTTGTTCGCGGGAAAGCATAGATGTGGTTCAGCCCAACAGGCCAGTTTAAGAAGCTTTTCAAGCAGGGTCAAGCGTGAACGGCATTCGTACCCGAGCTGATTCAGCATGACAATTCAGCAATACTGCTGCGTACTGGAACCTCTAAGAGGCGATATCCTGTTACATATCACGCGATACGCGCCTCAGGTATCCTCAACTCACCTCGAAAGGGATCTATCAACAATGCAATCGCCGAATGTCTTTAAACTGGGGGAGGGAGTACGAAATACTGTCAAGAAAACCCAGGAACAGTAAAGAGCATGCTCTGATGAGAGACAAGCTGTACACTCAGTTTTGTGGTCGCTGATCTTTGCCATGTGTGAGATGAATGCATTCGCAGGCGTAGCAGCGTGACAATTCCGCCCAGAACAGGGCTCGAAGGTAGTGGTACCCGGGGGCCGCATAATCCGCCTGTGGTATCCTGAAGGTGCAACACTAGCGCCGACACCAAGACCTCGCAGCAAAGCATCGGGCGTCCTGAATCGCACCTCAAATGGCTCCATCAACAAAGCAATCGCTGAAGGCGCCTTTGAGCTAGAGCCGGTAGAAACGTTTGTTGGCTACGGGGCAGTACTTGTGTCGATTCATGGCCCTGCAGCGAAACATGCACTTCGAGAAGAGACCAGGCGCATAGGTAGCACTCGGGTATTACCGCCCTCCAACCCCGTTTTCTCCTCCCCCGTTTCCGTGCTCTTTTAAGCGGAAAAAGGGACACACTGCTGCAGCGGCGAACTCACTCTTCCGCGCCGTGGATAAAGGATCGTCCCAGAAGGTGAGTGCACAGTTCGTCTATGATGCAGATGAACTTGGTAGATGGGAGATACTTAGGTCAAAACGTGTGTTTTCGTCTGTCGCCCAGGGACATGGATCTGGTCACGTAAGAGTGACCCTGTAAGACCAGATTGTACTAGTTCAGGCTTGCTGCCACTTGAGAGAGATCGCGGCGTCAAGGCTGACAGTAGCAGGTTTCTTTTTTTCGCTTGAGTGATGTCATATGTGTCTTATGGTATGTACAAACTTCTCCCATTACATTAAGATCCCAATTTCCTCATTGTACATGGTAATCATAGGCAGACTATGTGGGCGGTACAACCTCTCAGACCATTACGTCATTTTGTACAGAGAACAGCTTACTAATTAAAATCCTTCCCACATAGAAAACGATTTTGCGAAGCATATTAGCAGGGAAAACACCCCACTACTTAAGCTCTCAGGAAATATAATTAATAATTTGTGGTGTCATTTACATCTACGCTTTCGACTATTAGAAACACAATCAAATAAACATGAAACTCACGAGCATTTGTAGTTTTCCCACCACAGGTTTCGAGCAACTTGGCTTTATATCAGTTGGTTCATCAATTTTGGTAAATACCGCTTTGTCCAGTGACGGGGGCGGCGATTTGCCATGTTGCAGGGGCGACATCATCGCTTCCTTCAAGGAAGCCGACTCAAGTGTAGACAAATCTCTCCACTCACCACTAAAAAAGACTATGAATTTAAGTTCTGATACTTTTCCAGTGGCCTGAAAGTCCCAACCCGGCAACTTTACTGGCACGAGGTTATCAAAAAAGAATATCATTAAGTGGATCATGAAAGGTGAGATTGGAGACTAGGATAGGAGCGATGGTAATTACCAGAGTAATAGCATAGTACACGACATCGAAATAATAGGCTGGAATAAGCTTGACTGGCTTACTTCCAACTAAGGGCATAGCGCGCATCGGCAATATCACCTAAGTAGATGACCTGCGGGATACGGAAACAGAGAGCTCGTCGATCGGAGAGAGAGTCGCAGCACTGTCACGTAGAGGGAATCGTGTCCTGATACGGATGATGTACGGAGTGGTTGTCACTGAAGCCGTACAGGGCGTAAGTTTTGGGACATTTTTTTGACGAACTAGCAAATTGTTTCCTAACTGACCCAGTAGGGACATCACCATGACTTAATAAGAAAAGCTCATAGAAAATACCTTCACAACATAGGCCCACTATTTAGGACAGTGAAATGGTAATGAAAGAAAAATCGAAAAAAACGGCTGAAAACAAGAAAAGGCTCAGTACGGACAAGTTTTCGGAATTTGCTTTCATACTGTTAGGGGGACTAGGGCACGACCTTCCATTATTTTTGCCAATTCTATTCAATGCTGAAACAATCTAGCAGACCCTGTTCTAATAAAATATAACAGTACTTCGGCACTAGACGATAGCTCTTTTCAATGTGCTACAGGGACCATAATTAGCAGGCATTGTGGTCATGGTAACACCACACACCTGGAACCATAGACTAATCGGGAAAGATCTATGATATACGGAGAACAACGCAGTAATTAGTAAGCAGTGAGAGGCCACAGAGGAAACCAAATGACTCGTCCTGCATGGAAATGAACTCAGGAATCCGAATCCAATATCAGCAGACGTTACCGTAACAAATTGGTGTACAATAAATAATTAAGCTACGACAAGGACATAAAGGATGTATCTGATGCTTATCGTGCTACTGTTTTTCACAGTGTTTCGAGCTTTTCGGATTATTCGTTAGTAGGATAGGCATAAAGCGATTCCAGCTATGTTTTTATTCTAATCGCTTTGAGAGTGCATGTATGACGGCTACGCAACCAAAAAAAGTGAAAATGATTTATCAGGTTAACTAAAATTCCAAGCCAAAATAGTACTGCAGTTCTCCTGAGAACCATTTTTAGAAAAGATGGGATAAGTTAGTTGGTAGTGCTTTAAGTATCCAGATAGAAACGATGAAAAAAGACTCATACTATCCTCAGAATTGAGAGATAGCTTTCGAACTCCCAAAGACAGACTGCACACTCAGCCCCGTGTGTCCTGGTCCTTGCCTGTGCGAGGTGAAAGGGTCCGCAGCTGCATAGTGTGCCACTTTCTTGGAACAAAATGCACGGGAACCGGGCTGGAAAGCAGGGCACATCGTTGTTGGGGAATCCCCAATAGGGGGGGGGGGTCGTATTTGGTCGCCAGGAGAGGGGGTCGTATTTGGGCTGAAAAAATTCATTTTGATAGTTGATGTTTCTCGCTTCACGAGCAATGGAAAAAGGTCTGGTCTTTCTAGGAGTGATGGGAGTGGTGGTTGACTTTTCATGATTTTCCTGTTTCATGCGTACTATATATGTCCCAACCCCCGCTCGACGGCCAGGGCACAGCGTTCGATGGGGATTCCCTATGGGGGGGGGGTCGTATTTGGGCTGGGAAAAATTTATTTTTATAGTTGATTTTTCTCGCTTTGCGGACGTTTTGGAGGGGGGTCGTATTTCTGGCTAGGAGTTACGTGGTTCACCGACAACTTTTTCGCCGAGTATAAACCACAACCACAGTCAGCCATGTCAGCCATCGTACGAGCATGGGGGGGGGGTCGTACCAGCCCCTGAAAAAAAGGGGGGTCGTAAAAGCTCGACCAAAATCCCCATCGAATGCTGTGCCCTGTCGACGGCTCTATTTGATGAGGTGGGACGAGGGACAGAGGGCCGGGGGGGGGGGCAAAAACCAACCCTCAAAAAAAGGGAGGGGGTCGTTCGGACTCGACTAAGATCCCCAACCAATGATGTGCCCTGCTGGAGAGTAGTGTCCACTGACAGGGAGGTGTTATTGCTTGTTGTAGGGGTCCATACAAGGGTCACAAAAATGGGTTTCATTTTTGCTATGCGTTTCTGGGTAGGTCAAAAACTGAGTGAAAAGAATTTGACAAGAATGGGCGGTTTTAACAACCTTAATGGGCTCCGTTCTGCTTGTAACTTCGAGCATGCATAGTTTATGAGGTGGTCACTAATTAGGCCTCAAAATAGATTCGATTAAAGTCAAAATGTAAGTATCATGTGGTAACACACTTGGCATGCACCGACGCAAGAGTGATGTTTTTGTCAGCGCTCCCTTCATGACCATTGCTTGCGGATCAGATGGCGTAGCGGATAGCACGATGGGTTCTGTATGGCACGACAATGCGGGACTCGGTTCGGATCCTCATTGCGGCAACAGTTTTGCATCTGTATCAACGCAACGAGACGTGAACATTTCCGGAAACAAGGTTCTCCACACAACTGTGCTGGTTTGTAAGGTGTCATCCAGGAAAGGCCAAGAAAGCCTGGCCATTTGCATACCATTGTACTCGTCTTGACACAGTGAACTCGAAACTACCTTCAAAATTTGCGGAACGATTCTCTGAGCGGAGTTATGGAGGTTTTCCTTCACTGTTTTTCTTCTTGCGGGTGGGCTGGCGCAGTGAATTTGCACCTGTAGCGCGACTCACAGCTCTCTCCGTGCGAAATAGATATCATATTCGTGTTCAGGGGGTCAAACAACCCCTAGAAACGCCACCTTGAGGAAATCCGAGGTTCTGACTCAACTTCGAAAAAACGGGGTAGAGATGGTCACGCCTGGATGATAGCCAATACTCCGACTAGCATACTGGTGATGACTGGTCTTTGCACTGAAATAACCCTTCAGTCATGTCTTTTCGCAAAGAACAATACCTGGCTCACTTGTTCGTGCCGCCTGCATCATTTTCCTGATTACCGGTAGAAAATTCCATCCCAAGACCAGTCATCCATGGTGGGTGGACCCCAGCCTGCTGCTAATTGTCCATAGAATGGCCCACATTTTCCAAGTTAGGTCGAAACGTCAGATTTGGCTAGAAATTAGTCCCCAGGGGTAATCCAACCCGCTGAACATAAATGTGATGGTATTTCATTGCAATAACCCTTCTGACATGAGCTACGAGGGGCAGCACAAGCACGCTTTCAGGCCACAATGTGGCCACAAGTATATGCCTTCACTTGACTTATTTCCACTGCCAGACACACAGGCACGCGAATGAATGGAAAGCTGAAAAATGCAAAACATTTTCCGCGAGGAGGATCCGATCCACAAAGCCCCCTTGCCGTGCCATCCAGAACCCGTCGTGTTATCCACTGCGCCATCCGATCCGTTGGCAGTGGTCGTGAAGGGTTCGCTGACAAAAACATCACTCTTGCGTCGATGCATGCCAAGTGTGTTACCACATGATACTTACATTTTGACTTTAATCGAATCTATTTTGAGGCCTAATTAGTGACCACCTCATAAACTATGCATGCTCGAAGTTACAAGCAGAACGGAGCCCATTAAGGTTGTTAAAACCGCCCATTCTTGTCAAATTCTTTTCACTCAGTTTTTGACCTACCCAGAAACGCATAGCAAAAATGAAACCCATTTTTGTGATCCTTGTATGGACCCCTACAACAAGCAACAAACCATTTCCAAAAAGCGCGCCATGACCTGAAACACCTCCCTTGTGAGTGCTGGCCTGCAACCAAGGAAGTCGAAGCCGCCTTAGTGTGATGGAGATGAAAATGCTACGTTGGACGGCCGGTGTCACCCGCATGGATCGGATTTGCAACGATGACATACGCAAGAAGTTTGGCGTAGCCCCATAGTTGATAAAATGCGAGAATCTCGTCTCCGATTGGCCACGTACGTACTTCGCGCGAAGGCGGACACCGTCTGCAAAACTGGTCTCCAGCTCGAGGTGCTCGGCAAACGACCGAGAGGACGCCCCAGGCAACGTTGGCTTGACACGCTGCACGCGGATTTAAAGATAGTTGGTGCTCACCCTGATCAGGCATTCGACCGGAATAAATGGCGTAACAAAATCAGGAGAGCGGACCCCGCTACAGAGCGGGACAAACGCTGAAGAATAAGAAGAAGAAGAAATTACATCACATTCCAAGGTGCACATTCGAAATATGTATAAAATGACATAAAATGTTGCTCGGCCACAGTGAAGACGGTTGCAAAAAGACAGGGCTCAATTCGACAAGCAAATAAAACAGTGATATTAAGAACATCTCTCCGCAAATATTGATGGTCCATTTCGCCTTTCGCGGATGAACCTTTGCCACTTACGTCGAACTCCAAAAGAGCCAGGATGCCTTTGAATGGACCCGTTAGGAAGAAGGGAGGCAAGAGGAGATGATCACGTAAAGGGTATCACCTACAACTGATGAATCTAAGCAATCTAACAAGGGGATTCCAGGGCATGGATAGGTTTTGTCATGTATTGTATGCTGTAGAGAACATAGTTAAAACAAAGAAAAGAGGTTCTCTGCGCGTTTTCGTGAATGCCAGAAAGGGTGAACGATAATCTAATGACTCGATTCCCCATGGTGACAGAATTTCGCAATTCACAAATTTTAGTCATTCTGCAACTTTCATTTACAACCCAAATCCCGGAGATGGAGAAGGCGTGGCTGCGTACCTCAATTGAGCGCGGCAGCGGCTGTGCATTCCTGGATATAGCCGTTTTGGAATGGTTACGTAATCATGCATTTGTTTTGCTGGAGACAGGATCACAGCTGTCTCTATTGGCAGTATCCCTTGAGAAGCGAACCCCACGCCATGCTCAATTGCAGAAGCTGTTCACTTCTTCGGAATATGAAGTTGGTAATGATTTATGTCGGAACCTTTCCCCTTGAGAGAAAGTATCCAGGAATTTGGGAACAACAGTTCTCTTCCCTTCAACACAATTTCAGCATTCCTCAAATGAGCTAATGTTTTCATACGCCGCAAGGCCTGAGGTGACGAGGCTACGCCAAAAGATAATGGATCTCGATCACGGAATACGATCCCATACAGCTTACACACCAGTTGAAGGCGCCATTCAGTAAAGGAAAATTAACTTCGAGATTCCAGTCAGTGTTGCGGGACTTTCTTCCCAACTTAAAGGCAGTTGGCACGATGGTTTCCTACTTAGCCTAAAATGCTAGTAGGGCGCTGTATAGTGGGGAAATGGCGAAAGAACGGAGTGAAACGGTCAAAATCCTGCGAAGAAAAAGCCTCCGTTCTCAGTGACTTGTAAATCGATTTCGGACGAGTTTCCCGTAGGCATCTTACCAATCACCGCTACCGAAGATACGGCTGCATATGTGTACCCATGTATGCATGCAGCATCACCGCCGCTTCATACCAATCCCTTTGCTTCATAATTTGCTCAGCAAATGAATGAATACGAGCGTCAGAAACGGTCGTCCGTTTGTGGGCGGGCGGGCAAGGAAGGCGTTTGGGACGTAAAGTTGTTGCTCAATAGGGCGTTATAGAGGTACCCTCCTTGGAAAAGGCTTCACGCAGCGCCTGTCCGAGGTCACGGAATTCTGTTAAGCCAGTTGTACAAATTCTACACCTGTATAGCGATTTATCGTGCCAACTGCCTTTAATACAAAATGAAACAAACGACTGCGAAAAAGTACTACATGATTAGTAGAACTCCTTGGTTAGCATGTCAATTGCTGATACATCTGACTTTAGACCTACTCCAACATGATTAGTGAAGTGAAATCTGCTCAGAGGAAGGGTGTGGCTTCTCATCTTCTCTAGTCTCTTATAGCAGTCTGACGTGCTAATCGTAGTCTAAGAGGTTTGCGCAAAGCTGACAAATGACATCGTCACGTACGCTCATGGAATGCTATTCACATACAAGTAGCTTTTGAATGAGTTATAGACCTTCATCTGCCCTCCTGAACTATCCGTTAATGGATTTCCAGTTATAGCTCAACGATCTCTGGGTTATCCTACTATATCTATAATCCGCTAAGTATGTCTGCCCGTGTGTGTGTGTGTGTGTGTGTGTGTGTCTGTCTGTCTGTCTGTCTGTCTGTCTGTCTGTCACGAAATTCATAGCGCCGGTCCCAGTAGCAGTGAGACATTGATTTCAAGAAGTGATGTAGGCGGTGTGACGGGAACACTATTGGTGGGTGACAGGAAGTGATATCAGCTGATAAGAGGCGTCAGAAGGGGAGGGTCACCGAGTTATAGTGCGGACACAGCAACAGTGGGACGTTGGTTCCAAGGTATGATATAGGGTGTGGGACAGGAACATTATTGGTGGGTGGCAGGGAGTGATATCAGCTGATAAGATCTGAAAAGAGGCGTCAGAAAGGGAGGGGCACCGAGTCCATAGCGCGGGTCACAGCAGCAGTGGGACGTTGGTCCCAAGGTATGATATAGGGTGTGGGACATGATTGTCGTTAGTGGGTGAGAAGAAGGGCTAGCAGCTGATAGGATTTGATAATGGGACTTAGAATGGTAAGGTCACCATACCCATAACGCGGCATACAGCACCAGCTAGGCGTTGATTTGAGAAAATGATATAGAGTGGGAGATGGGGACATCGACGGCAGATGACAGGAGGTGATAACAGCTGATAGGGGCTGATAAGGAACGTTGCCGTTGTTGTTCAGTCAAAGTGCTGGAGCCTTTACACTACCAAATTATAGAGTAGTAGTGATAGGGACATTGATGACAGGTGACAGGCAATCTTATCAATTGATAAAAAAGATAAGGGCGTTCTCATTACATCTCTTATCGCTATACTGCCAAGTATTGATTGAACGCTCAGTGTGAACGTTTCCTTTAGCCATCACTTCTTTGATAGCACTAGAAAAGTAAACTCTCCCACTATCGCTATACTAATGGTCGAGTCGACGAGCGGGGGGGGGGGGGGGTATGTAATTCGCCTGAAATAGGTAAACTCAGTGGAATTCGAGAAGAAGAGAAAAACCTGAACAATGTGGCAATTCATGCGTATAATAGCTCTTTTTACTATGAGAACGATTAACAAAGGCCGACTACAAATTGTATCTATATCTACAGATCTCTGTATTGTACGGGCGTTATGGCGCTGACCACACCCCTGCTGCAAATAGAAGCGTGTGCTCAGTAGTGCAGAATCCTAAGCCTTGCTCTATCTGCTGCGATTCAATCACTACAGCGCCGTATGAGCAGCCCACATTGAAAACGTTCCCTTTAAACTTATGGAGCGCGCCTGTCGAAGCCAAGCCAATTTGGCGAAGCCGAGCTAGAGAGAAGGAGGAGAGCTCTTCGATAGCCGACCGATCCGACTGGTACTTGTCTATAAAAGATCTACGGATAGCATCTGAGGGCTGGCGTAGTTCTAATGTTGAGTTACGAGCATCGATCACAGGCAAGACTCGAACGAGCATCTTCCGCTTACTGTGCGGTTGCGGCATCCTTTACGCTACCGGGGCCGCTCCTACCCTCTCAGTTCAATGACTTTCTGCGCCATAGCCCTACAGCACTCATATGTTTGACGTGGTGAGCCGGTTAGCCGATATCGGCAGTGAACTATCTTCATTGAGACTTTCACTTCACACAGCTTATCTAAAACTCTTTATTAAATGTAAAAAGTCATTATTAAAATAAATAAAGTGCAAGTAAAAAGTAAAAGCATGTCAGTTGTAAAATTAGATACATAAGGAAGTCTGCCGAGGCATAAGAAAGCTTGGAACTGTAGTGGCAGATCTCTGAAAATGAAAACAGGGGCCAGTCCGCCAAAGGGGGAAGGGGTGGTTAGAGGAGTCCGGTGCTAGCGTAATCAGGAGGGAGCTATCGGTTCTTGCTCCTTCTCCTGTACAAAACTCAGGCTTACATTAGTGAAGACTAGGCCTATATTTCGCGACTCCAGTCGTCTGTGCTCTAAGTCTAAGCCTTGGTTAGGGGACGGGACAGAGGGACGCCGAGTGGACGCCCCGCCTCAAAACTAAGTCAGTGCCAGGTCTTCTTGTGCAAAACGGGAATTGCCCTAATGAAGATGCCCACGTCTAGCTTTCAAGGTGAATGAACCAACTTTATTGTGTTTCGAATTGTCGGAATCCCCACTCCTCTGCACAACGGTCCTTTAATTGCCCCCTCCTCTAGCAGAGCTGCTTCTTAATCAATAAGTTATAGAAAAAGAATAGCTGATGTTTAAAAGGGCAATGCTGATGAATCATTTGCGAAGCTGCCTACACATTTCAGCTCATGCACTCAAGAACAACTATTGATTTTGCGCGCCTGCAATCGATATTCAAGACAGACAACATGCACAAGTTGGTGTGTGGGTATAAAATGTGAAAACAGCACGACCATAAACATCTGAGAGGCTGAAGGTAAGAGTTGGATAGGAAAAATGGCGATGTCCAACTGGAACAGCGGATCGACGCGGGATTAAGGCTCGAGAGATGATGATGAACACCTTCAAGGACATATGCAGGTCCCTAGAACCAGGGCCAGATTAGTGATATTGATGAGCGAAATCCACTGTAGGGCAGGGCCATTATGAGCCCTATCACAAAATCAATACGAGCAGGACAATATGTTCTATAAAGAGAATAACATGCACATGCAAACTTTGAATGAGGATTATGGAGAGCAACTTAAGGGAAGATTTCCAATAGTCATGAAAAACTGCACCAAAATTCCACATACACTTTACAGCAGTAAATGTGTAAATGATACGATCAAAGAGCAACGGGCATATGAGGTGTTGAATAAACGTCGCTTATGACAACAGACTGCGACACACCTCTCTCCAGCCTGCAATTAGCTGTTCAATTAGTTTTGGATAAGAATTCGTAGTATGATATGTGCAGTGCTGATCAATACTTCGAAGAGGAATTCTTTGTACGGAAAGCACGCCACATATCATTTTTTAGTACTTTGAATGAACGTTCCAAAATATCAACATGAA
>MU952144.1:0-10133 GCA_036418165.1 Cooperia oncophora | reverse complement strand
CCAAAGTGAACTGCAGAAGGGAGTCCCTCACTTCACGACTTGCAGAACCTTGCTTACTATTGAGAAGACTTTCGTTGACAATGTATCGAAAACGACGAACACTGTGTGTCGCACAAAGAAAAGAACACAAAATAGAGCCAGCAGCAGGCAGCGGAAGAATCACAAAATCAGGGAGCCTTTAGAAATGAAGGTTGGGCCCTAAGGCCTGATGGCGGGCAATAGATTTTCCCCGAGGAGACTGCGCTTTTCCGGCGTATTTCTGAGCTGTAGAAGTAGTTAATCCTCTATAGCTGCGGAGAGGACTACATGCTCAAATAGGGCGCCTGAACACCACATAAACGCGGAGCACACATTTAATACAAGGTCAGGAAAAGGTCCTCAATTTGAGATGCGGCAGTACCAGTTGAGCAGCTCAAGTGATAATGCCGTACTGCATTTAGTTTTATATTTCTACTTTTGTGGCATATTTATTTTCCGTATTACATTCTATATTTATATCATTATATGTTCATTTACATATTTTTTATTTTTTTAGATTCTTCCTGTAACTGCATTTCTCTTCTTTTTCGTCTCTCCCAGATACGTCTAAGGAAATGAACAACACGTCCATGATTCCTGCATGCGCCGTGTAACATGCACAAAACTGCATTGGAAAAGCGCTACGTAATTCCCACTGAACCACCAGGACCCTATTAGACATATACGATTCCTCGCTTATGCTTCACAGCTCACCACCAAGCCTCCACCCTACTGCACCACTTTACCTGCTCATAAGTTGCTTGTGAAATGCAGGTTGCAGTTTTGCTATCTATATTTGTAAATAACCTTATAGACTCTATCGATCTACCCAGGTCTCCATTCAAAGTTCCATGGTAAGTTGGGACTACCCTGGTTAGTGGCTTCACTTCCAAAGGAATAGGAACCAGATACGCCCCAAAATAAGGAGAAATATAGGGATTGTGGACAGAAAGAATTGCTTGCTTGATTCAAGATATTACGGTGACCGGAAATTTCTGAGAACCCTCAATCAGTTTATTTAGCACTTACATTAATGAGAGATGAATAAGGGCGCCATACTTGATCCACAAACATGCCTCTTTCAGCATTATAACAATAAAATGGCTGTAAAAATACAACGCTCATTGCTGTAGCATTGACAGAAAATTATTGTGAACTGAAACCCCCCCTCTCTTCATAAGGATCAAGAATGATCCCAGGGTGTCTTTCTTCGTCACGCTTTTGAATTGGGGCATTCTCGCTGCACCTCTTCAGAGCTGGAGCGCGAGATTTCCTAAAATTTTCCCAAGAAACTAATATATCTTTCATCTGCAAGGGGAAGAACGTGACAAAGAAAGATGACCTTTCCTTCTCCTTGGGGAAATCATTTTTCAATTTACAATGCTTTGCTGTCAATGCTACAGCAATAAGCATTGCACTTTTATAGCTACTTTATTGTTAGAATCTTCATCTTATGTTTCCTATACTGGAAACCCGGAAAATCATTAATTATGATGTTCAATGCTCACATGAACAAAATATGTGGGTTGGCAGATCTCCCAAATTCTATAGCATTGGGAAGATAAATGTTTCAGAGGCATGCACACTATCGGATTGCTTTGTTGGCATGAGGAAGTGGAATCATCGCTGGGACTGACGCCATGAAACGATTACCCTGGGAATCGGGTCTCATAGTGGAGAATGCCAAAGGCATAAGGCACGAAAAATACGGAGAGTTCATTAGGCAATTGGCAAATTAGCTGGGAAAAATGAGAGCATACATGTGAGCGAGATTATGTAGATGGGTTCAAAAACATTGAAATGTAACTTGATGGTACTGATTACCAGCGAGGTTTCCCATTTCCGACTGCAGCTTTTGCCAATACGATTCGACACACTAATTAGTGCAGAAAAATGCAAAAACACATTTAACCATAGAGGTGTTTCACTGAAAAGCCAGCCGCCGCAATTATTCAAAACGAATTTGCCGAGATCGATACGACACGAAGGTTTCGGCTATGTTATCGTTTCACATTGAAATTGAATACCGAAAAAGCGTCGCTTCGATCGTCTATCCGGATAATCCTCTGGATAAGGGATTTCAATCAACACCCATTGTGTTAGCTCACCAAAAAAGTCCAAACTGCGCTCAGGCACGTAAATGAATTGGATGAATCTGAGGGATGCCTGAGGTTGCACAATCCTATCAGAAGCATGAATGACATTTTTCCACCAGAAATCAAGGCAATTTGAAGAACCTCGCAGTGAACTTCTTTCTGTTCCCCACACTTGCACTTTCAGTACAGTTCGGCTTTAGGAAATTCCGCCCCTCCATCCCTTCAGATATTTCATCGATCGGCATTGTTGCCTAAGGTCTGCTGTCAAGATTTTTGGCGAAGTTCACTCTTTTTGCCCCCTCGAAACGTAGGCCGGATTTTTTTTCGAAATGTTCGGCGTTATTTGCCGTTCACTTCCCCAATCATCCGGAATCAAGCCAGTTTCTCCGTGGACAGATTCGGTTTAAAGGCAGTTGGACACGATAAATCCCCAAGGCGACTAGGATCAATACTCCTGGCAGGATAGAATTCCGCGACCCTGGGCAGGCGCTGCATAGCGGTTTCCCCGAGGAAGGTGCCCTTATAAGGGCCCTATCAAGCCACAACTTTACGTCCCAAACGCCCGCCCGCCCGCCCACAAATGGACGACCGTTCCTGACGCTCGTATTCATTCATTTGCTAAGCAAATTATGAAGCGAAGGGATTGGTATGAAGCGGCCGTGATGCTGCATGCATACATGGGTACACATATGCAGCCGTATCTTCGGTAGCGGTGATTGGTAAGATGCCTACGGGAAACTCGTCCGAAATCGATTTACAAGTCACTGAGAACGGAGGCTTTTTCTTCGCAGGATTTTGACCACTCCGTTCTTTCGCCATTTCCCCACTATACAGCGCCCTACTAGCATTTTAGGCTAAGTAGGAAATTATCGTGCCAACTGCCTTTAAGATCGACAATCATGCGATCCAGATCAACTTAGTTAGCATGTAGAAACCGTTTGTCTGCTGACAGCTGTTCACTTTTCCCCTCTCTCTGCCCTCTCGATCGACCAGCATTTTCTGCTCCTCTCGGCCTAGTGTCCTATTCAAGTCAGAGCAGTTTTTACGTGGGATCACGGGTTCGTCTCTGCAGGCTTGTTGTTTAGTACGGTCTTGTCCGTCGCGAACGCTGGGGAGTTTAAGGGGAGCTGGGTTTGACAGCGCCACCTGTTCTACGTAACGTGTGGCCGGCTGCCAGCTTCCACAGCTGGCGGAAACAGGTAGGCGGTGCCAGGGTATGTGGCAAGAGAATCGTAATTCGCCGCGTCAGTGGGCGTCGCGCCCGCTAACGACGACGATTTTAGATGATACTGGTCGAGAATTAACAATGTATGACCGAAAATAGACATAAATATCTTCCATGTCCTTCTCTACATGAAATCTGAGCTTGAATCGAAAGGGTAGTGCAAATCAAAGAAATGTCGCGCCCATTGTTTACAATTCTCTTGCCCGTCTCCCGGCGCGCACCTTGAAAAGCACCGGCAGCGAGACAGTATTCACGTGTTTTTTGGTTGTGCATGTTGTTTTGTTGAAAATCTGGGATAGTGCTCTTTACTGGTTCATTGCTTAACATTTGTTTCACTAACTGCAGTAAGCCGTTAATAGCTACTAATGGTTTTCATGTATATTACACAGATGGTGAAAAATACCAGAAAGGTTTCAGATACTACAATAGAAACGATCTCATTTATTTAACGGATTACTTGCTAAGAAATAGCTTCTGTCTATTTGGTAGTAGCATATACAAGCAAAACAAAGGAGTACCGCAGGGTGGGAATTTCAGCCCTCTTCTTGCGGACCTTACCTTTGTCAGTCATGGAATACAAGTACGCGAAAAGTTGTAGACTCGGTAGAGACAATGTGTTCGTCCCTTATAGATATATGGATGATTTGCTAATTATACATAATATGAACGAAGCAAAAATTGTAGGAATACTCAACACAGTGTATGAAAATAAATTGGAATTTAAGAGAACCAATAGTTGTGAACATAGTGGGAATTACCTTGATATGACGATAAGCGTAACAACTGAAGGTATACTAACTAAACTTCTACAATAAAACGGATGACTTTGATTTCAAAGTAATCAGGTTTCCACATGAACTTACCAATATTTCAACTAACTGTAAAGCCTCTGTTATTTACACAGAAACTCTTAGGATAGCCAACACATGCTCCACTTTCACAGATTTCAAAGAAAAACTAACTGTCCTTATAGACACTCTTATTGAAAATGGTTACTATAAAGAGTTTATAGGTGCTAGTATCGTCAAATGTCTCTATAGAAAGAAATACATAGGCTATAAATACTCTTTAACGCATAGTTTTAATAGACTAAAACGGTTGATAGAAGATATTTTTTGAAAATTTATCGCTTATTCAAGCTATTATTAATATTCAGTCAGCAGTAATTAATTTATACGATCACCCTCTTATCATTTGGATTCTAGACTTACCCTTTTTCCGATTTTCATTGATATATGTATTTCTAACAATCCATCTATACATATACTATATGATCCGTCTTGTAGTTAATACGCTCCAACCTTTCCTTTTGTACCGCCTGTAACTGAGTATCACACAGAATTCCTGCTCCTTTCGTTTCGGTGCTGTCCATGCCTTCTCTACTAACCATGTTTTAAAAAAGTAGTCTGTTTCGCCATGATGTTTTTTATACCTTGCACTATCGACTATTAGTTAAAACCTCTTCTTAAGTCAATCCCAATCACTGAAGAACCTCAGGGATTGTCTTATACAAGCAGTTCGTATGATGTAGAGGTGAAACGAACTGTTTATCTCGATTCTTTTCTTGTTTTGCTGAAAGATCCTGACGCTTTTGTCCTTTTATTGGCTAAATGGCTAGTTAACACTTATCTACGAGGGAAACCCGAGTAAGTGTTATACTAGCTCCGTTCGTCGGGTATCTAATTATTATTCCTTATTACTAGTTGATTACCAACATGAAAACTTTCGTTTCTTCTCTTTTCCTGTTTTAACATGTCACCCGTGGTGATTGGACCTTTGGTCCATATGGCGTCCACTGACGTTTTTTCTTTTGTTGTCGTCCACTGACGACTTTCATCATTCTTTTGTTTTTTTAAGCATGCATTAAAACATTCATTATAAAACCAGTTGATTTAACAATCGACATGGTGATACTTTGTTAGATAAAACAAGGTATATCAAAATACCATGAAAGCAACGGAAAGCTTATTAAGACAATGACAACAGCTGCTACGCTTAATCTCTTAGCACTTTCACTTGTGACGTCCAAGTCGTCTGCTTCCGTACGAGGCTTCTTTTTGATCGGCTCTGCTTTCTTTTCAACTTCCCTCTTCCGACCTGTTTTTCCATCCTAAAACTCAATTATCTACTCCAAGGCCTCTTCAAACTCATAACATTAATTAATTACCACTTACATCATTCGAAAGAGATGGTCTTCTTATAGTAGTAGACTCAACCACACCTTGCAGTATATTTTCTATTTTCAAGGAATTCCACTTTATTTTACCTTCCTTAATATATAGTACTTAATTAATGTTTAATACAATATATATTTTCGTCTTACCTGATAGTTTTGCATTTCAGAAGTTGTCATCAGATTTTTTATTGCAGTTCCATGCCAATCGTTATACTCCCATCCTAACGTAACAGCTAGGATTGTAGACTTGAATTTCTAAAACTAATCATTTCATACTATTCATCCTGTCACAGCCGGCTCATGTAGTCCAGCTTATATAAGACAGTAAATATAGTGGATTTAAAAGTGTTGTTCGTCTTCCTATCTTTTATCGTCAGATATGCTCTTTTTGCAGTCATTTCTGGAGGGGGTATCCTTTTCTCAACACAATACAGTCTAATTTTTTGGCGTAGATACAAGCTAAAAAAGTATATGTAATACATAATAAAAACATTTAATATTTGTTAATTACAATCCTATTACTATAAATGAAACTTACGTGAGATTCTCTAGGTCACCTCTTTTGATAGTTTGACATCTTACTAATTTTATCTTCGAATTATTTGATTTGTTATAAGTAGACAAGTTGATTCGACCTTTCGTGACAAAATGATCCCAGAAAGCCCAGGATACTTCTGCCTAAACTCATATAAAAATAATATAACACCAATACATACACGCTAGGCTACAGTAACCACATGCCTAGTTAGCCTCTCCGTTAGTTGACGTCTCATATGTTTTTGTTAGTAGCGTCTATGCTCCATTTCGTCCTTTTCGTTAAATCACGTGTAAGGGGAATAGCACTGGCTGTTATTCAAAAAGTCGCACTATCTAAGGTATGCTGTCCTACACAGTATAAAAAGCTAATCATTCGTAATCTGTTGATCAATTTTTGCTATTACAGTGATGCTGGCTAATTTTACCTTTTATTGTCTCTTAGTCAATACCATTCTCTCCATGTCAACACACATGAGGTTTAGTAATCAATTGCCGAATACTATAAACATATTGTCACACATTGGTTATTATTCAACAAGATTCTTGCTATTGGCACGCAGTCGAGCTGTACAAAACAATGGCTTTTCGTATATTTTGTCTACCTTTGTAATAAAGTATCTAAATCTGTTAGTTGACTAAATTAAAAACTTTTCAGGCCATGTAACGTCTATGGTGGTTTTGTCACTTTTCCGGCGTTTTATGGAGTACCAGATATACACCACTTCAGGTGTGTGAACAGTTCTTTATATATTTTTCTACAATTATAACTTACCAGTCGGATCGCCCGCCTTCGGCGGGCGATCCTCCTTATGCGTGTGAAGTGGGTCCCCGGCCATCCAAACTGAGGGCCAGTCGGATCGCCCGCCTTCGGGCGATCCTCCTTATGCGTGTGAAGTGGGTCCCCGGCCATCCAAACTGAGGGCCAGTCGGATCGCCCGCCTTTCCGCTGCTCGGGTAGTTCCGGGTTCGAACTTCGAAATTTTTACTTGGTCCCCGCCTACCCAGACAAACGCCCGCCGACTGCAATCTGCCGGGCTCTTTCCAACGCCCAGTTCGGGTGTGCCTCCTTCTGTTTATCTACCTGCCCACTTTTTACTCGAGTCCGTTTTCCCGCTGCCCGAGTAGTTCCGGGTCTGAATTTTGAAGATTTGCGTTAGGCCCCCCCGCCCGAACAAACGCCCCGCTCACTTCGGGTATGCCCCCACGCCCATTGTGGGTGTAGTCTAACGTGGTGCATAGAGAATGATTTTGTCCCGGGTCCCTGTGATCTTCCGGAGGAATTTTACGAATTTTTGTCGTTGGCACTACTCACTTCGGTGCACGCCCCGTTTATTGTGTGCGAGGCTTGGTTTGTGACTTTCAACATGCCCTCACCCCCCATCCCAAAAGTTGACGGCTTTTAAGTGTTTTGTTGACAACGTTTCAACAGACACCGCTCAGCTATACATAGGCCCCGCCCATTGTGGGCGGAGCCTATTCTCCTATTGGTCCGTCCGTTTCGGGCGAACACGCAAGCATACAAACACACACACAAACACACAACTTCTGCTTTATATATAGAGAGGATCTTTTGTGTAATCCATGTGTGGTGCTCATTAATGTTGTTGTTTTTTAGTATTTCTTAGTAGAATGAATTCTTCTTATATTACCCTTGCTGATTTTTATCGATTTTCGGTATGTAATGTGTGACCTGAACCTATGTTCTATATGGTGGTCCTGTTACGAAATTTTTATGTGTCTATTTTAGGCCAAAACCTTTGGGAAGAAGAATACCTTCAGTTTATGCTGCTGCTTTTTTAGACTCACGCTGCGACTATCATGGGAACTGTAAGTTGAACAATTTCTGAAGTAAATAACTATTGCTACTATTTGAGTATCTTTACTTTTGTATCATTGGATTTTAAGATACCTGGTTTCGACTTTCCTAATGTGGACCAGAACATTAGGAATAATATTTTACAAGAACAGGTTAACAATTCTGTTCTGTTGAAGCAAGTAAAGATTATTTTCATGCCGAACCAGCAAAGACTGCCTTTGAAGGAAGTCATCAAGATTTTGTGTGAAGTAGTGAAGTAAGTCTACTTATTGATTCTTAAACGAATTTAAATTTGTAGAACAGTAAGTTATAAGTTTAGGTACGACAATAAGGATGATTTTTCTCCTATGTCTTGGTTCAGGAGCTCCGGGCACAACGGTGATTACACCAGTTTCAGAGTAAGTGTTTCTAAAAGGCATACATTGGGGTTGAAGTGTTATATTATTTTATTTTATATGAGTTTAGGCAGAAGTATCCTGGGCTTTCTGGGATCATTTTGTCACGAAAGGTCGAATCAACTTGTCTACTTATAACAAATCAAATAATTCGAAGATAAAATTAGTAAGATGTCAAACTATCAAAAGAGGTGACCTAGAGAATCTCACGTAAGTTTCATTTATAGTAATAGGATTGAATTAACAAATATTAAATGTTTTTATTATGTATTACATATACTTTTTTAGCTTGTATCTACGCCAAAAAATTAGACTGTATTGTGTTGAGAAAAGGATACCCCCTCCAGAAATGACTGCAAAAGAGCATATCTGACGATAAAAGATAGGAAGACGAACAACACTTTCAAATCCACTATATTTACTGTCTTATATAAGCTGGACTACATGAGCCGGCTGTGACAGGATGAATAGTATGAAATGATTAGTTTTAGAAATTCAAGTCTACAATCCTAGCTGTTACGTTAGGATGGGAGTATAACGATTGGCATGGAACTGCAATAAAAAATCTGATGACAACTTCTGAAATGCAAAACTATCAGGTAAGACGAAAATATATATTGTATTAAACATTAATTAAGTACTATATATTAAGGAAGGTAAAATAAAGTGGAATTCCTTGAAAATAGAAAATATACTGCAAGGTGTGGTTGAGTCTACTACTATAAGAAGACCATCTCTTTCGAATGATGTAAGTGGTAATTAATTAATGTTATGAGTTTGAAGAGGCCTTGGAGTAGATAATTGAGTTTTAGGATGGAAAAACAGGTCGGAAGAGGGAAGTTGAAAAGAAAGCAGAGCCGATCAAAAAGAAGCCTCGTACGGAAGCAGATGACTTGGACGTCACAAGTGAAAGTGCTAAGAGATTAAGCGTAGCAGCTGTTTTCATTGTCTTGCTTTCATGGTATTTTGATATACCTTGTTTTATCTAACAAAGTATCACCATGTCGATTGTTAAATCAACTGGTTTTATAATGAATGTTTTAATGCATGCTTAAAAAAACAAAAGAATGATGAAAGTCGTCAGTGGACGACAACAAAAGAAAAAACGTCAGTGGACGCCATATGGACCAAAGGTCCAATCACCACGGGTGACATGTTAAAACAGGAAAAGAGAAGAAACGAAAGTTTTCATGTTGGTAATCAACTAGTAATAAGGAATCCAAAGGGTACGGTCACCCAGTCTATAGTGCAGGTCACAGCAGCAATGGGACTTTAGTTCCGAGATATGATGTAGAGAATGAGACAGTAAGATTATTTGTGGGTTACTAGAACTTTTAGCAGCTGATAAGATTCGATAAGGGGCCTCAGAAGGATATGGTCAACATGCTCATAATGCGGGTCACAGCAACTGTGGTTCGTTGATTCCAAGGTATGATATAGGGTATGGCACAGGAACATTATTGGTCGGTGACAAGAACTGCAGGAGGTGATAAGATTTGATAAGGAGAGATAGAAAGGGAAGGTCAGCATAGTCATAACACAGGACACAGCATCAGCTAGGCGTTGATTTCAGAAAATTGTATAGAGTGGGAGATGAGAACATCGACGGCGGGTGACAGGAGGTGATAACAGCTGATAGGGGCTGATAAGGAAAGTTGCCGTTGTTGTTCAGTCAAAGTGTTGGGGCTTTGACACTACCAAATTATAGAGTCTTAGCGATAGGAAATTGATGATGGGTGACAGGCAATCTTATCAATTGATAGGTTATGATAAGGGGTCATTCCCATTACATCTCTTACCACTATAATGCCAAGTATTGAAGGTTCAGTGTGCAAATTTTCGTTCAGCCATCACTTCTCTGATAACAACA
>MU952143.1:0-10413 GCA_036418165.1 Cooperia oncophora | reverse complement strand
AACGATGCCAAAAGCACAGAGGCATTTCGCGGACCACTTGACCGCGACTGTCTTTAAGGACAAAAATGCGCTTTAACAACGATCGAGGTAGTAGTACCATATTTGCAGTTGTAGTTGACGTGTGCAGTGACTTGCATGGGCAAATTCAATTTCACATCGTTGTCCCGCTAGTAAAACATAAACGATCAGAGAGGAGTAGAATGTTCAGTTGGCCTGGACAAGATCCACTGCTAGATTTGATCCTCGGACCGTGTGTATCGTAGCGGCGCAATTCGCTAACGTCACTTAGGACAAGGGTGAGGATAAGGTCTTCGCCGTTGGTTTTACCCTTTTTGGGATGCGGCCGCATTTTACTTATTCTTATTGTAGCGACTTATTGAATAAGATGTGGCCTAAACAATGACTTGTTGGGGCCAACGAGAGGGCAAGTCAGTGCTCTGACAAACAGTCAGTGCTCGGACAGACAGAACTGGCACCAGTTTATTGCCTATGGACGGTAGAAGGCTTGGTTAGCTTAGGTTGGAGTCGATCTGGGATTCAATAGAGGACTCCGCGAGTGGTAAGCGAGTGACTTACAACTACACCACGTCCGCTTTTACCGCCACGTATCTGCCTTTAGATGGGCAACACTGTTTCTTATAAAGTTAGAACTTAAGCGCTAGGTAATAAGAGAGAAGGCAGTTGGTGAGGTAGCTTTCAGAGATAATCAGGTCTCCGAAGAAAATGGAGATTCTAATATGAGGGCCAGCATTTGGAAAATTTTCCCCGAACTCAGGGCAGTTCGGCTCGATTGGGACATTTTGCTAGCTCCCATCGAACACCACCGATGGTTTCTGTAAGAATCTGCAAATCCTTGTGATGATATGCAACTACAGGAGCTTCGCTTATACTTGGCAAGGGTTTGCAGATCTTACCATGGTATGAAGTGCAATTTAACAGTAACTAACAAAAGGAACAGCCAAACGGCAAAATGTCCCTCCATTGTGGAACAGCGCCAGAATTCTTCCATTTAGCAAGTTCCATTTGAAACCTCGTGTGGCAGTAATATAAGAACACTGTAAGATAGGAACTTCTATTACAGCTCCACAATAGTGACTGTCAATGAACAGCTCCTCATAACCCACCACCATTCAGAGGCGCTGAAATTGGGACCCTTAGGGCATGTTTGGAATTCGAGGGAAAAGTGAAACTTGGACAAGAGAAGTGATTGCATACCTCAAGAACAGTAAAGTGCTTCGTGGGTGTATTGTGCTCGTGTGAAATCGTCATTGACATCCACAATCACTGTGACCGCGGAACTGCTAATCATGTGCGACACAAACACACAACAGCTATGAAGTGTTGCTGTCTCGCGAAAACCGCTGTTGAAATGATGACCGTGTGCAGAGTAACTACACATGGTCGGTTTCTACTACTCAAAGAGCGGCTCTTACCATCCAGGAAGCAGAATCTATGGGGGACAGTGTGGCCGAGCCGTGTCACCGCTAAGAACTGCACTAAAGAGACACGGGCACTTGGTAAATTTCTTCGGCGTTAGTAGAAGAGGTGCTTCGCTTCCCGTAAGGACCCCTTTGAAGGTCATCAGTGAAAGTCAAGTAGTCAGCGTTTCGGTACGATCGCCCTGTTCGGGGCTTGGGCGTTAAGTCAGCGTTATAGCGTGGCAAACTGATGCGGCAAATACTTACACACTATATCCCTAAGAATCAGACGGCATAATTGCGTATGTCACAGTACCGTAGCGGTAGTGCTTTTGGCGGGACAGTCGTTTTGGGACGATTGTAACCCTGCCTTCATCCAGAACAAGGCAGGACAGTAGTCTCGAATGATATCTCGTGGAAAAGTCATCCTTCGCTATTTTCGGACTGAGTACGCAGCCAAACCCTCCTCATATCTGGGCCATAGGGCGTAACTGACGGTCATCCTTCACCATAACCGTCCCTAGCAACTCTCTCAATGGCTTCTCCCACCGGTTGGAAAGCAGTACACGTGCAAAACGTATGACTACTCGTATTTAGATTCGAATTTTCATGAACTGTCCTCTGATTATACCAAAAAAAAACTCACGCATCAACGATTTCCCGTGCATTAGCCTAATCACAAGAAATATAGGTCAGAACAAGAAATCGAAAAAAAAACAAAATATTAAAACACCGCTCCTAAAAGGTCGCCGAGTTTGTCGGAAAGTAGTGCCTAATCTTCGCTTTTTCGCATGCATATATCGCATATGAGATCCTATTCAACCCATGTCACCTAGAATCCTATAGCCACACCGTCGCGATTCGCATATCCTGCGGGCCAGGGGATCGCATGCCAGGATATGGGTTGTGCTGAAGGGGTTGCGGCGTCGAGCTCAAAAAGGCGTGGCAAATGGCTTTGGGTGCGTAGATCGTCGCCTGAACCTACAGTCCTCATCATTGCGGACTGTCGGAGGCGGCGTGAGCAGCGCGGTTCGAGTCCGCGTTCGGCTCCCTTGCTCTACCAATGGCGATCGGGTAGAAATCGATTTAGGAAGGAAACAACCAATGATGGAAACGCCGCATGTGAGAACCGCTGATTGCGACCCGACAACTGCGGTGATATTAAGTGTACTCAGAAAAGAAAGCGCTGCAAAAGGCGACTGACCAGCTCGGGAATGCCGTACGTGTCGAGCGACTTAGTTTCAGAATTGTGGGTCGGAAGATCAAGCTTGCGTGTCGCCGCATATCGGATCTCTTGAGCCACACGCCACAGAGAATATTAATGCTCCGGTACCGGGATTCACAAAGCATTCACCGAAAGAACCCACCAGCTTCCTTCGACTAATACAACCAAGCTAATGGCCTGATAAGGCAAAACAAAAAACAACTTCATGTTGACATCAGTGATAAAGGGCAAAGAGATGAGGTGTCACACAGAAGTATGAGACTTTTGAATCAAAAAATCCTCCCACTGCTTTATCATCCACTGGTTTACTGGCTAATATGTAAAAGTTTTTGAGAAACAAAAGTTAATGAAAAATATATAATAAGGAAGTAAATTACCTAGGCGAGAGTCTCTAGTTGCTGCAACAAGGACGGGTCGCGCTTCAGTGTCTGCTTTTACAACTACTTCTTATCAACACTCATTTAAGGACTTGGTGGCCAGAAAGGTGATTCAAAGTGATGTGTTTGCGACTTAGTTAAAGCCACTAAAACGTTCGCATTGTTGAAAGCAGAAAAAGGAACTACTCACTGAAGGAGTACGGGTGACGCATTGAAATTTAGGGGGGGGGGGGGGGGGGGGGGGGGGGGGGGGGGGGGGGGGGGGGGGGGGGGGGGGGGGGGGGGGGGGGGGGGGGGGGGGGGGGGGGGGGGGGGGGGGGGGGGGGGGGGGGGGGGGGGGGGGGGGGGGGGGGGGGGGGGGGGGGGGGGGGGGGGGGGGGGGGGGGGGGGGGGGGGGGGGGGGGGGGGGGGGGGGGGGGGGGGGGGGGGGGGGGGGGGGGGGGGGGGGGGGGGGGGGGGGGGGGGGGGGGGGGGGGGGGGGGGGGGGGGGGGGGGGGGGGGGGGGGGGGGGGGGGGGGGGGGGTGGTGAGTACAACTATCTTGTTGGAGGGGGGGGGGGGGGGTCGGGGGGAGGGGGGGGGGGAGGGGGGGTGGATCACGTGTATATCCGAGGTAGGAGCGGGGGCGCGGCGGAAAACCTACTAACAAAGTATGTAAAAGTCGTCGACGAACACAAGAACGTGTTGGGGGTGGAGTTGAGTGGAGGTGTTAATTCGAGGGGGGGGGGGGGGTCGGGTGGGGCCAGGTGGGGGGATGGGATTCTCCCGAGAAATGCTGGTCCACGAGAGTGCATTTATAGGAAGCCCAGAAAAGAGCGGGAGAAATTGGAACGCGGCCAGGGTAGCCTTCTTCATCGAACAGTCCATTTAGACTGGAAGATTTTTGAAAATACTCCAGAGAATCGGCAGGAAAGGGGAGAGTTCAGGAAGAGAAAAAGTTTTGGAGAGTCGTCTTTTTCAAACTTCTTCTCCAAAGGCAGGACGTGCTCTGAGCATCCTGTATAGGGGACCGGAGGAAAAGATGTCCTGATACGTTTCAATCTATGCCCACTCAAGCGCCTTCTTATATGTAGGGATAATGACCGGACATAAGTAGTTTTATTCATTTGGATAATGAAAAGCACAGTAAGCGGGCAAAATGAACACTTCTAAGTAACTGCATAGAAAATAACTCTAATAAGTAGGAAAGAGCCACTCAAAAGATAGCAAAAAAGGCGTACACATCTGCTTGTGATTTTGGATGCCCTACATACCAGGCCACGACACTAAAGTTGAGAGAAACTAATTTGAGTAGAAGGATGACGCGAGAAAAAAACAAGCAAATCATACGGCTGAAAGCGGAAAGACTATTTCTGGATGTCAGGTGTACCCTACCCCTGACAGTTAAAGGCGCTTTTCACCATAAAATGAGGCTACAACCTCTCAAATGTGTCAGATGAACCGGAAAGCGATTCCGAAGGCTGTAACGTCGACAAAAAGTGGAAGCTGGCGAGAAATCCGCTAGAAGCCGACCAGTTAGGCCCATGGGCACCGCTTGGGTGCATGTCGACCCCCAACGGCTACTAGCTAGTAGCCACTATGCTATCTCTCTCCATTCCGAATGGTGAGAGTGAGGTGATACGATAAAAGAGCTGATATCTTTATGATAACGACGAGTGGAAATTCGTACAAACACGCGTTTTCTTCATTGCATGCACGTACAAGTTGGGGTCGGCATGGAGTCCTATTTAGGGCATTTCGGACGTTTTTTCTGCTTTGTCGTCCATTAGTCAGTTACCTAGCACTTTGTCGTTCGTATTTGAGTTCCGTGACCCGCAATCTGTGGTCGCGGGGTTTGCCTTCAAGGCGGCTATCCTCCGACAACAATCAGTGGGCTTACAAGTGTACGTAGTTACAAAATATACTGACAAGTACGTAGTCGCAATCTAAACTGTAATACGGTGATATGGTTACGAGCTACATTAGAACTAATTCCAGCGGCTGTTCAAAAAAATGCTGTTGGTTCTGGTTTGATGTTCTAAAAATAGAAAAGAACAGCAGCGAAAGATACGGTAGTCATCGCAGTAATCTTCAGTGCCAATTTATACTACATGACCAAAGGTACATCTACGTAAGCGGTTGTTTGTATTAAAGCTTTTGAAGAGGGGCAGAAATCGTCCGAAACTCCTGGCTGTTTACTGATGTGATAAAAAGAGTTGTCAGCTCCATTACGCAGCAGATTGGATCAAATTATCGAATGATCACACAGCCAGCGTTTCTTGGAGGTTTCAGCTTGATTCAGTATTTCAATTTGGAGGAATTCGTCTCGAGGACATATTGGCCCCTGGAATACAAAAGTCACACATCCGTGATGAAAAAAAGGCTTTTTTCTGAATTACAGACCTACAGACATTCTAGACCGACGTATAGACGTTTTAGAGGCTATGCATTCCCACATTAAATATGTCTGTGTTCAAGAAGCCAATCTCCATTTCCTCTGGAACGAATTTTCAGCGAATCTTGTGATTAAAGATATTTTGGTACCGGCCTTTTGTGTCCCTTCCCCATAGATGACGTGCCATAAGAAGAAGCTTCTAGCGGACTCAATCCTGTGGGCAAATTCCAAAAAATTTAGCTTGTATTTCGAACGTAGAGCAGTGAAGAATAATTATTGCCAGCTGTCATTCCGCGGGCCGCAAGTGACAGGGGAAGAATACCAGTTCGCCATGTCCATTCAGGATGAGATGTTTACTCCCAGAAGCGTCTTCAGATGCTGACACTAAATCTTCCAAATCTGATAAACGATTCTAGGTGAATAATGACTGACTTCTTTGCTACTATGTTAGCCACTGAGGTATGCCCCAGCGTCGCACTCCGTCGGGGCATTGTCGGAGGGCGTGGAATGAGTCCACCTGCGGCGTTTTCTACCACTGGTTGTTTTCTACCTGAGCCGGTCATTATTGGCAGAATTCACAGCTTCGGGTGGACTCCTTTCACGCCTCTTGAAACTGCTCCGCCGGAATACGACGATCAACTATAGCTAGTTACAGGGTGGGGCAAAATAACTGGTTCCACCCAATATTTTGAAAAAAAGTGCTTTGCGGTGTGATGAAGTTAGAGGAATTCGGAAAGATTACCTTCTCAGAATGGCTTGTATGGTTGGAAAAGCTCTTATGTGTAGTCCGGAAGTACTCACAGTACATGATGAATGCTAGTAAACTCATTTATGTGAAAGGTGTTTGTACAGTTGGCGTTTCCAAGAGTTCTATTCGATCAAAAAGAGAACCGGAATATAGAGGGGAGGGGCAAAATTACTTGACTCTGAAGGACTGTGCAAATGATGAAAGTGCCATTTTCTGAGCTGGTGATGTTTTTAACATTGTGATTCTTATCATAGATAATTTTGATCGCTAGAACTGGTCTCTGAGAAGTGATTCCGATATGCTATCAAACTTAATATTGGATCACCGAATTGACTCGAATTGTTGACGAATTTTGACAAACTTGAAACATATCGCTTGGGTATCGGAAATAGGTGACCTTTGCAGATTTCTCCGCGGGTTTTCCACCAAGGCATGTTTCAGGATACGGTAATGAAAGATTTGAATTTCCCGATGATGGACGTCCACGGCAGAATGGGACTTTGAAAAAACTAGTTAGTGACCCTTGCGCCCTATGCATGGGAGTCCCGTGAATGACTCATAAAAGTAGAGCAGCTTAGTGCAATATGTATAACATAGCTTACTGGCATATGCGCTTAAACCGGGGGCGGTATCGCTTCGAGCCGCCAAACATGGATGTTCGACAGACGAACGTAAAGAAAACAGCTGCAAGAAGTGTCACGTCAAGAGATCGGCGTACGTGAGCGTCTCAGATAACACATTGGTCAACTTGACAGGAATTCGCTGCTGAAAAGCTGAGAGTGGCCTATAGTGGTGAGCGTGATCCTTGGCATGCATGGAAAAGTTGCCAGTTGAACCCAGGCTGAGCGTCTTGGCCAGAATCCACATGACAGCATTAGCAACGCAAATTGGCCTGTGGGGCCTGAGGCTTCCGATTCATGGTTAGGGTGGCCACACTCCTAGAAGCATTCCCCCCCCTTTTTCCCCTCAGTCCCCTCCCCCCAGCGGAGGAGCTGTGCAACAGACTGTTTACTCGCCACACCTTTTTAGTCTAGTCTCTCGTACCAATGTATAAATACGTCGTGTTAGTGCACTCTAAACATATCGATCTCTCGAGTGGGAAGGCCTGATCTGCGTCGATCATTTGAGCATTCGCCGTAGGACGGTTTTATTGCATATTTTGAGATGACCGTTATGCCTTATGTTTCGATGATAACATAATCATTCCTATCTGTGCGCTGGTGTAAGACAGATGCTGCCAATTGCTTCAAAGCGGTTCATGTCCTGATAGAGCTCGCAGCGCCGCCACACGAGCTTAGATGAAGCACACAAGCCACGCCAATTTCACCACCGGGGTGGGGAGGAGCAGGGGTACATTACTCGGAGCTTACTGCAAGGAGACGGTTCAGAGCGTTTTGGCAGTTCTAAATGCTTGCTTCCTCTCTAGGGGCCTATCAGCATCTGCAAATTTGTGCTCGAACCCCATGACGCACGTGATGGCACATGAGTTGCTATCGTAGACGGTGCCATTATCAAAAAGGTTGTTAGCACAAAAAATAAAGAAGGAGCCTTTCCCATTCGAAGAATTTAACGCTGGATCAAGAGGACCCCTTCTTGCTCCTAGGAGTTGGAGTCTCGGGAAAACATAGAAACAAGTTAGTATTTCAGCACTTCTGTGTATTGTTGGGCGTGAGACCATTAAAACGGTAGATATTTCATGTAAAATATCTACCCTTTTAATGGTATACCTACCTGTGAAAACGGAATTTTCATGTCAAATTTAAACGCAATCTGTACACTCTCTTCCGTGAATCCTGCTCCTTGCCGTGTGCAGTAGCGTACCACATTCAGCACTCAAGAGTGCCCGGAAACGAATCTAGAGGGTGGTTTTACCTCGGTGTCATTCAGGATTCCGCCTTCGGTCCCGACGACCTGCTAACCATACGCTTGACCATAACAAAACGCCATTGTCGGCGCCCTGCTTGTTCTAAGGCAGCGTTCAGACTTCGCGACGGCAGCGCTTCGGTCGCGCGTTCGACGCGATCGATGCAGTCGAAAGCATGCGCATCGATCGCGCCGAACGCGCGACCGAAGGCGCTGCCGTCGCGAAGTCTGAACGCTGCCTACTCAGTGTGAAGAACTCTCTCCGTTCTGGCTGCGACGACTTAAGTTAGTGTCGACGGAAATGCTGCACCTTGAGGGCAGTACGGACGAGGTATGGAAGCAGCATTTGAGTACCATCCCCTTGAGCGCTGTTCTCGTTGAGCAGAAAGAAGTTTGGCCGCGCCATGCCACCTGCTGGACAGGCGGTGAGTGTACAGTTGTCTGAAAAGAAAACTGGAATAAAACCCCAGAGGCTGGCCACAATACGAAACTTGCCTGCAATTTTTCGCTCTTATGATATGGCGTCTGCTATAGTCTCCTTGAGGGAAAACGCGGTTTTTTTTTTCGCCTGGAGCCATGTTTAAAGGACACAATAGTACGTTCAAACACATTGAGGGTGTATGAGACTATCAGCCCCCCAGCTGTCGATGTGTCGTGGTCCCCCCGCCCAAACATGCCCAGGAATGGAGATACAGGACCGTGAAACACGCTAGTTCCTCCATGCTCCGCCTTACACCTTTGCGGCGCAGATTTCCGTCGTTCATAACATCCGTTGCAGGCGCGCTGTCGCGTGCGGCTTCCTTGGCACTTTGCCAAGTCCTTTAATTGCGCTTTCAAATACAAGTAAAACGCAATTTCCTGATGCGGATAACATTGGAGGTGCTACAAAATAAGAACAGAAGATGATGACAAGGGCCAGAACTCAAGAGCAACTGCATCCGCAGAATCCATCAGAGGCCGCGCATTCCAGAAAACATGAGAATAAAAACAATCCAAGCGTCCCACTCGTTTATTCTAAGTATTTCTATGGCTTTGGCGCCGGATTCGCGCCGGATCGTAGAAATTTACAGGCGATTTCAACTAATTTGCCTTTCCTTGATTTTTTCATTTTTGTTTTATTTACATTTACATCGTTGTGCTTCATTTCTAGCCTGTGTCATCTTCATCTCCTTGTACATGGATTTTGAAGCATGAGCAACACCTAAATTTTATTCGCATCAGGAAATTGCGTTTTGCTTGTATTAAACTAACGAGTCATGTTGTCGTGGAAATACGCGGCCTCCGAGGCATGTTGCAGAAGTGGCACAGTTGCTTTTAGGTTTTGACCCTCGTCATCATCTTCTGTTCTTATTTTGCAGCACCTCCAATGTTATCCGCATCAGGAAATTGCGTTTTACTTGTATTTGAAAGCGCAATCAAAGGACTTGGCAAAGTGCCAAGGAGCCGCACGCGACACGCGCGCTTGCAACGGATGTTATGAACGACGGTGGAAGTCTGCGCCGTAAAAGGTGTTGGTGTAAGGCGGAGCATGGAGGAACTAGCGTGTTTCACGGTCCTGTATCTCCATTCCTGGGCATGTTTGGGCGGGGACCACGACACATCGACAGCTGGGGGGCTGATAGTCTCATACACCCTCAATGTGTTTAACGTACCATGTGTCTTTAAACCCTTTTTATTAAACTTCTATGATTTTTGGCTTGTCATCATGATTTGCTTAGTTTCCGTCCTAGAGAAAGTGTGAAGGTAGGCTAAACTACTTTTTGACGGCCCCTTTAAACCTCACAAATTTGAAAAACTGCTTGCAAATTTTCATAGAAAACAAACTTGTAAACAAACACTGGAACTGTTATGTGAAATTAAGTCATTTTCAGCCTATACTCTGAGCTGAGCTGAACACAAACAACAAAAATGATTAATCAGGTAAAATACCGCCACAATGTCACACATCTTCAGCCTCATCACGGAACAACTTTGATGAACTGTAGTTTTCCCGAACAAGTGGAATCTCTCGGTAGTGCGGAATGTAACGCACTGGCCTGCGACAGCTGCGTATCAGACAACCAGTCGTAATCAACAGTACAGATACGCATAACACCGGTATCACTATAATTAGAGTCCAGAAAATGAGTTCGTAGAGCTTGTCGAGCAACACCGTAACCGCATCGCCGAGTTGAGAGACCTGAAATGTCAATAATTGCCAAGCTTTCTGAAATGCGGTCGAAAGGTCTATGCAGAAACATTTTTTTGCGCCGCTACCTTATGCCACAGTCCACGATAACCGAATGGGTGGGGAAAGATAACTGTTGCGCTTTCTCTACCCTTTCATGTGCTCCCTCTCGGGCGCGCAAATGGCATGATTCTCTTTATACGCCTACACGATCGGCGCGGAATATTTTCCTATGAAAGCCA
>MU952142.1:0-11606 GCA_036418165.1 Cooperia oncophora | reverse complement strand
GGTATCGTGGACCCACGGGTAACCCACAGCTGCTCTGCATATGGCAGCGTCATTAGCCAGGTTGCCGCGCGTTACATCGCGCTTTCAAGCAAGGCGCCTAGACCGTGGCCTTGCTGCATTGAACACCGATGAGGAATTGTCTGAATGCTCGAGAAAGCGGTCAGGCTTCAGAAGAATCATCTCTTATAGTAGAACTGCGAACTCATCAAGCAGGACTGAGGCAGTAAAATTCGGAAGGGTCCTTTTTTCAAAATTTCTTTTAACTTTTTGTTCGGGAGGGGGGAGGGTGAAATAGAAATAGAAACTTCTCCCCCGCTCGCGGTTTTTGAATACCAACGATGATGTACTCTGGGAAGGGAGTGTTCGTTTCAGAAAGATAGTAGCATTTTCATGAAGACATCGGACGATCATGGGTAGAAGTTGCAACGTGAAGGTCAGAAAAAAAAGAAAAGAAAAGGGGACGTAACCTGAACACTTTTTGTACGGGCGCCTCTTTATTCATGGAAGACCACTTCGGTGATAAGTCCAGTCACGGTGTGCCAGTTCGTTCCGCCGTTCCATTTCTGATAAATCGCCCATCTGCCTATCTCCAGCAATTTTTTTCCTGATGACGATGGCACCCAATTATTTTCTAAGCGAGGATATTTCATTTTTTTCAATTTGCACAGTAAAAGTTCTTTGTTGTGACTTTTAATAGCGCTGGAGTTATTGCGGAAGGGAAGCCGCAATCGTTCGAAGGACCTAAAAAATGCTCAAGATCCTCATTTAATGCTCTCCCTGCTCAGAACCTAAGCGCTAGGCATGCGCGCATCGTAGGACACAAATGGGCGTAGACATAGCTGCAAAAATTAAGTTGCAATTTTTCCAACCAACAAACTGTGACAACGTGGAAACGTCAGCCGAGCAAAGAATCGTCAGTAATTTTAGAGTTAAGCAGAAATCATAACTCGGCCACTGGCCGCTCGTACTGTCCTGTAGCACCAGTGGGCCTTTTGCACTAATATTAGACGAGTTTTGGTGTTTAGAGCAGAAGATTTTGTTCACCTTATGCAGTCGTTTAGGGTAGGGCTCATGACCAATCTGTTCCTTTTTCCTTTCAAGTGGAGCATTTCACTTGCTGATACCAAGCTGCCCTCCGTTCTCAACTTATCGTTCTTATCATTCCTTTCAAAGGCGTTGGGAGCGCAGTGGCAGGTGACGTAGCACGCCACACAGGATGAAACCATGGATCATTTCCCGTCTGGCCAAACAAACCTATCTCTGCGAGGAGCGGTTAACATGTAGGACTTGTCCGGGAGGACAAACCATTGATTCGTTGACGTTGAATGGCCCCGCAAACAGTGATATTGTCCAAAACGCATGCAAAAACTATTAAGATTTTAAAATGTGTTCGAATTCTCAGGCATATGCCAAGGAACGGAAAGGAACAATGCCGAAAGCCTTTTTACTAATCTTATGGCAAAGTTTACAACACGTTCTTATTCACTGAGGGGAGGAGGAGGCGCATAACGTTGAAGGACCTTTCTTGGATGCGCCATGCATCTGACGCCCATCAGTATTGTCATTAGCATTCGGAGGCGTACCCTCTGCGTGAACGAGCTCGTATTCTGGCTACTATTTTGAGGGGATTCTCCCCATTCCCCCTCCCCCCACCCATCTAGTAGAAGTGCAATGAAACCTCGATGCTGCTCGTTTGTGAAGCTGATCCAACTACTGAGGATACACCGTTTCCTATGAGCTTCAACGTTGCCTGGGCGAGCTTCGATCTCATTCAAGCACTAGGTCAGCTGGCAACCACTGATCCATCTTAGCTCGAATTGTCCGTAGCTAACTCGTTTTCCAAAACGGCATCACATTCCATCATCCGGTCGGTTGTCCACTCCGTCTGGGTGAAAGTGCTCTCGAACCATGGGCGCAAATGCCGCAGGCAATTCTAATGCCTTTAGCCCACTCCCACGTTACGTTTGGATCCGAGCGAGCGATATTCATGTTCAAAGGCACAAGCCTGTAGCCAAAACCGCTTACAAGGACAGTTTCCCCCCCCCCCCCCCCCATTAAAATCTGGCCAGAATTCAGAGGAGTTTGGCGGTAAAGGGTGATTACTGCCGAAGTTTTCTCATGATGATCACCTTCTGACAGTATGAATAGCTGTCATTCGCAACACCCTCTCAGTTTCCCCGAAGAAAAATGAATCCATGGCGTATCCCGCAAATCTGATGACAGGCGTTACTTCTTCCATCCTTTTTTTAGGAGAGTAATCGACCTGCGACGATTACTCTTACCTGTTTTCCTAATTATTGACAAGTTTTCGCCTGGGAGAATGAATCCAGAAAGCAGCTTGTGGGAAGCATTCCCACGCTAACCGTTACAACTCAAATTTCTAGGTAACTAAACTTGCAGCAGACATCTACCAGCACGGCCATGGTCGCCTGTGCAAGTGATCGCTTGGCTTATTCTCTGCAGTATCTTACGGAAGACTAGTCTAGATAGCTGTGTTCTCTTTCTTCATGAAAGTGTGGTCAATAAGTTGAGTGTGAATGAGTGGTCAATAAAGTTGGGGCATTTTGCTTTTCATAGATGTGTCGACCCATCTAGGTAGCGTTTTCTTTTTGGGATGGTGGCTAGACGATCCTGCTCCAGCTTTACAAGCGTTCACAAGTTTTACCAAAGTGAGATTTGCAAATCGGAGCAAGGGAAGCAGTGATAGTACAAAATGCCCCCCCCCCCGTCGATAAACAGCGCCCAATAAGTTAATGAAAGTTTTGGCATTTTTAGACATTTTTGTGCGACGTAACGTGCCACAGCAACGCCTCTGACCTGAAAATGATGCTGTCACTTATTTCTGTATTGCGCTGGATAGGTTTTTACGGGGCAACGTTTACTACGTCTGTCATTTCGGAAAAATCGTCGTTCTTGAAGGCCTGGGAGCATCTGAACTCTTTCAGATTCCAGAATTATAGCACCGTCCCCAACTGCGCGCCTTTAACGAGCGGATCACATTCTTTCACATCACCCCGGCACGACATTGAAACATGCAAATATCCTCAGAACCGAGCTACAGTGGCAACTTTCCAAGCTTTTGATCTGTAGCGTTTTCATAGAACAAATTTTGAAACATCGTGGGAGATAGCAATCATTGCGGGTCTTCAGGAGTCCTATAATGAGATACTTTTCCTTTCCGACACTGCGAAGCTTCTCAGCGCTCATGCTCTCAATTCGGAACTGCTCTACCAGACCCGTTCTGGTCTACTCCCATAAAAATAATGTTGAAAATGATAGCGTAATACTAAGAAGTGCGTCGTGCAGTTGCGTTTGTTGGTATTTAATTATGTATGAGTTACTGGTAGATTAATATGTTAATTTTGTTTAATTTTTAGTTACTAATAACTAGTTTTTCGTGGGGAGCTCGTCAAAGGTATAGTTCTGCTCTCGATTCGCACGTGCCCTCAGGAGGGAAGTGAACAAATCTCGTTATCGTTCCTCTGCAAGTCAACCCCTAGCTTAACAAGATCGAGTCCGCAGTAGTCGAGGATCCCGATACTAGGGTTGTCCACGGCACGTGTTCTTGCGAGCCAGTCATTGATGTCTTAGCCAGTACACTGCGCAAGTGATCTGTGGTTCTTCTGCGGAGGTCGCCAATTCTCTGTGAGCTAGTTGCTTGATAATGGACGTTGCTCTTTGGTCTTCAGAAGTAGAGTTCGCATGATCTTTTGCTGGGTTTCCCCCGGTGATTGCTTGGCACAGTAGCTTTCTTTGGCTTCCAGGACAAGAAGTCCTTTCGATCAATTAAAGCCCATTGGTACAGGTCAGGTTTTAGGTCTTCAAATATGGCTAGGATTACGAATGAAATTAAGTGAATGCCGGAATGTCTATTATATCGATAATCACTTCAATTTGGAGGCTAATTAGGACGTGATGAGGTAATTAGAGCTCAAAACCCTAGAGACACGTTTCATGAAGAGATCATTGGTAGTGGAATTCGAATATGTGAAGGTGTTAATTGACTTGTCAGCAAAGGAGAAGGCAAAAGAATGCGTGGAAAACTCTTCTAACAAAACCCGGTAGACTTTCTGAAGTGGAAGATGGGAGAGTGGAGACGTAGAGGAGAGCTATTTGGCTTGGAAGGGGCATTTTTCCCTTTCGCTTGTTCCTTTTGCTAGTTAATGTTAACGAGCAGGTCTCACTAGAACAAGACCTGTGAACTTCCTGTGAAACTGCGATGGTACAAGGTGTTGTACAAGGCACAAGCAAAGGGCTCAAGTAAGCCACTTCACTTGCAAAATTTTTCAGGCTTTCCATTAGGTGGCCTCCACAAGCTTCGCTGAGCACCATTTGGTACGCCCACCAAGCCGAACTGCGACACGCAGAAGTACTCAGCATGCCTACAAGAGACCGATTAACCGCGGGGGAGAAGAGGACCTTGCCTTAGCCTTGCAAGCTATCTACAAATCTTTCTGTAGGCGGAGCTACGCTGAAGGTAGGGGAGGGGTTTACCACAAGCTCCTGGCATCCTTACCCTGCGTTTCCGACGAAGTGATGCACTGTTTCAGCTTGAGGTACGTCGGAGGCATTGTCCATCCTAGTATTCGTATGGGCACTATGTGGTAGTGTTTAAATTACCTAGGGCAGATTACAGATCTTAATCCCTGGAGAATTTTCAGACTGCGATGGCCTTGACGTCGGCGCGCGTCATCGCAAAGTCTGAACGCTGTTCCATGACCTTTTCGATAGACTAGTCAGTTGTGCAAGGGAAAATGCCTTTCTCCGGAAAGGCGCAGTGAGTCGAAGAAACGAGGAGGTTATTGCAGGCCTGGGAAGCCAGCTGTGGGGCGAGACAGCGGTCAAACAGATATGTTACTGAGTATGTGCACTACGGACTGATCGTAAGTGGTCTCACACTCCTCTTCCCAGAGTACGTCATACTTTGGAGATTCCCAGCGAGGTCCAAGGATCATATCTGGTTGTTTAGAAAGGACTGCTGCCTCTATCATATAGGCTAGAGAGCCTCAATCCTTTCATGAGACTTCTCATTTCGGAGTGGGGAAACAATAATCCCAAATCAAATTGCGAAAGTGGGCAATATTCCTCTCTGCTCCGGAACAAGGAAGTCATTTTTCCGACCAACGCTTTTATAAATAGGTTTTCTATTTCATTTACACCGCCATGAAATGCACGTGCCCTCAGTGAAATTATTCACCCTGTGGGTAAGCAGCCTCGAATAAGGGGCTCAATAGAGGACACGGGATCAAACAAATCATTGACGCAACTTCAATCATCATTATATGTTTCATTCTTCGCAGATAGAGGAAGTCTCAGCGAAGCGCTTTCCTGTTTTCCTGTGGCATCCACTGCGATCAATGAGCGCAGGCGATCTCTAAGTCATTCCAATTGATCAGGAGAATGACTTAGGTACTACTACAGCTAGTGCCTTGTTACCCGTCCGGGATGGAGGAGCGGCAATTTGTAACGATGTCAGCCATACCAACGTTTCGCTAAAGCTATCGTACATGGTAAATACGACGACCTTTCAAACTTGTCGCCAACCTTGTCAAACTTGTCAAATTGTCAAACTGGCAGGATGACCGTCCAGGGCTTGAGAAATGGCGAAAATGGCTTCTATATTAGACGGTGGTAGCTGACTCGCCAAGCTCGACAGGAGCGTCGCAGGGTAGTCGAACAGGAAGTTACGAGGGATTCGTAGAGCAAGACATGATTGGAGACCGGAAGAAAGAAAGCAGTGGGCACGTCATGCCCCCCCGCACTCACCCTAACTTTATTAGCAGGGCTTTTTATGGTTCATGAGAGCGGGTTCCAGAGAGCGGTACGTTACGCAAGAGTGTAGGAGAAAGCTGCCACTTTCATAAGGCGACTGAAAGCACGGTAGTTCATCGCTTGCCACTAACGGAAGGTGACCCTGAGGCTATTTTGTTCGAAATCCCTTTATGAATTATTGAAGACACTCTTCTCGCATGGACGACTGAGGTCCTCTAGAGCAATGGGAGCGTTACAATTAGAAGCAGACACTCTGAACCGATTCGGCCAGTTTGTGTACTAGACGAAGTTTGAACTTTGTTAATGCTCATCCCATGTTATCCATTGGGACGGAGCTGGTGCCGCCATGCTTTCCTCACTAGTGCATTCTACTAAACGAAGGGGGTGAGCATGAGAGAGCCTTGAATAGCATGCCAGAGTGTATGATAGGTCGTTCGTTCGTTTTTGGGGTGAGGGTGGGAAGCGCGTTTGTAGGCATGCTCCGCTAAATGCGAGTGTTGCTCGCCCCCCCCCCCCCGCCCCATCCCGCGACCTAAAGTACACTTCGAAACCGATGAGGTAGGCGTGGCTGTGTACTTCAACTAAGCGTCTGTGGGGCTGGTGCTCCTGGAAAACATTTTCGTTTACCGCAAATGTGGTCACTGTTTTTCCAACAAAGAACAAGATGGCGGTTGTCTGAAATTCAAATATCCGACGAGTAACCAGCTCCGTGCCATGTTCGAATGCCACGCCTACCCCGTCTCAGGGATAAAGAGTATATAGGGTTTTGTTTAGGCATTGCCGACGATTTTCCTCTGTTATTTCTCCATCATTGACTTTGTTGGCGTCGTGGTTCTATTGAGCCCCATACCCAGAATGTCCGATCACGAGCTTTACCTTTAACTATCATCACTGTACTGGTTCACTAGGTTGAAAATGGGTGGCCTCAGTGGTGGACGACGGTAGTGTCTGCTAAAAAGTATTGAAGGCAATGTGATATGAACCGTTTGGGTTGAGTAACGCATCCAGCTACTGAAAGGTGTCGTTCATAGGCATCACTATCTTTCCTCTCGTCGGTTTCATATCTCGGAGACAGGGAGGGCGTAGCTGCGTTCTTCATTTGAGCATGGCGTAAATGCGTTTTCTGAAGCAGTGTGTATTGAACCGTTGGGTTGAGTAACGCATCCAGCTACTGAAAGGTGTCGTTCATGGGCATCACACTTTCCTCTCTGTTCGGGTTTCATGATCTCGAGACAGGGAGGCGTAAGCTGCGTTCTTCATTTGAGCATGGCGTAGAATGCGTTTTATTCGTGAGATATTTTCGTGGGACAGCGGTCATCCTGTCTTGCAGGACAAATACTTGATAAGAGTAGCCCTCAAAAAACGATATCCAAGAAACGTCATAAGGGGCAACGGCCGTGACGCTGAAACGAAATATGCAGGCCACCCGTCCACTTGCGAATATGGACTTGTGTTGGTTTTTTTTTGCAGATGGCAGCACCCTGTGAATAGCTAATAGGAGAAGTCGCATTCTTTTTCATAGGTAGAGTCGTATCCCAGGGTGTGGACAAAGCCATTTTTGAAGAGAGCGAGTTTAAGCGTATGAGCAGTGTGACACGGCGAAATTCAAGAAAACCTCTTATTGTATACTTAGCTATTTTTTTTTTGTTGAAACAACACGTCTGCAAGAAGAAAGTTTTCTTATGTTAGCAAGCTCCCACGCATTTTCTTAGCCACACTCTGTAAATTAAAGTTTCCTTCTGTGAATTGGGAATTTGCAGGCACCGCAGGGCACGTGCGAAATTACAATTGCAAAACGAAAAAACGTGCGTACTTGCAGCATTGCACCCATGGTGACGCACCGCAGTTTTTTTCTAAGCGAATAACTCATTCAGATTAAAGCCTCACATACGTCATTTTACTTAATGGTAGCCCTTGCCTCCTGAATCAATACCAGATTCCTTCCTTCTCTTTTCGAGATTCTCACCAAACCAATGCAATGTTGCCCATACACCTCAGTGAATCAATTTTCTCGATATTGTCTCTAATGACTTGGCCAGGGAGTGTTAATCGATTTATCGATTGACCGCCTCTATTAAGGCCGTGTTGGTCTATATATCGATTGTCTACAAACTTAACACTAACACTTTCAGAATTCTTCTCGACTAAAACTTTCAAAAATTTATTTGTTATGGATAGGCGGTACGAATTAATAATCTGTTATCATTTCATTGTTGCGAAAAGCCAAAAGTGCAATATGGATCGATATATCGATTGGTCCTTCCTTAGTCCACATTCAACGCATTGGAAAATGTCCCCGGTTGTCCTCAAACTGCTGATTCGAAGCAATCGCACGTTACCATTAGTGCCGGCCATTAGTTTAAGGATACTCCGCGATCAAGTGGACTTTTCAAAATGAACTTTCGCGCCCCTTTTGGACCCTCGTACCGATGTGACGAGTGAGACCTCATTTCATCCCTCAATAGCGCGCGATAAGAAAGTTATAGCGATTTCGACAAGGCTCGCTAGGCTCACGGAGACGGTAGGTGGACGAGGCGTCGGGTCCCGAGCTGCTTCCGTCCCTTTAACGCCCGCGCGGCGCGTGTTGCGCGCGGCCCTTCTGGCACTTTGCCATCTTCGGTGATCCTCGCTTTTTATAGCGATTAAGCGCAATCCCCGCACCGTTGGACATGAATTGAAGACGCATAGGCTGTTTTAGGGTTCCAGATGGTTTGCAAGCGCAATTCCATTAGGAGGTTGTGAACAAAAGAGCAGCAAACCTTTTTTGAATTTCATACTCTGCAAGCGATGGGAAGGACATGATTGGAAGAGCAGTTAATTCGTTTTCCGTACTCATGGCAAGAGGAGGATAAGAAATGAAGAGCAGTTAGTGTGTTTTTCGAGCTTACCTGTGACTTTCACTAGCGCCACGGTCGCACGGCTCAAGCTTTGTGCTCCAATCGCTATGGAGCGCGCGCCCTTCGCGCCCGACGCACTCGTCCAGGGCTGCTGGGGTGACGTCTGTGTTCAAGGTGTTCCCAAGGTTTTTTCCGCTTCTTTTTCTTCTGAGAAGCTACCTATGGGATACTGGTTCATGACAGAGCCCAACTACCCGCAACACTTGATCGCGGGAATTGTCTTTAAGGATAAGTGCAGCCGCACTAATCGATATATCGATTGATGTAATGCTAAAGTTGTTCAGTAATACATCATTGACACAGCTGGTTCGTAATCAGTACCCTGAACGTCATGTTGTGGGTCAAAGAACCATGTGGTGGCGCTGTTGAGAATAGCTCCTCACATCCTCATAACCGAAATATCAATCGGTTGTAAGCTAAATTTCTTGATCCATAGATCGATTATATGTGCCTCATTCCCATAATCAATATTCATGTTGCTCGCTCCACGGAACCATATGCTTATGTTAAAAATCGAAGATGATCACACAGTCATCTGATAATCGATATATCGATTGATATACTGCTGAAGAATTTATGTTGACGGTGAAGATCAGCACATCTCCACGGATAATTAACAGGTCGATGGATGACGCCAGATTTGTCTGTCCATAAATCGTTTCGTATAATGCTACAAATTTTTATCAGAGATGAGCACATAGTTGAGTAATCGAAATATCGATTGATCTTCCCAAAACACCGTTCTATCAGAATAATTTGACCGAGTGTTTAAATTGAATTTATGGGTGGAGTTCGGCTTGGTGGGGGGGGGGAGGCATTAAATTGTACTCAGCTAAGGTTGTGCAGGCTAGCTTATGACTTATGAAGACCTGTGAGCCAGCGACCAAAACAGGCTCTGTGAGAAGAAGCTCATTCACCCCTTAGTAGCTTCACAGGACTACGGGTTCCATGTCCCACCAGGGTGACAACTTTTACTGAAGTTGAACTAACAAAACGATCAAGCGAAAGCGCAAAATGCTCCCTTTAGTCCGAACAGCGCCAAATTTTTGTGTTTTATATTTTTTGGTTCCACATAGTACTAACACTCCACTATCATAACCGATCGGTCGTCGATCGATACTGTCCGAAACTGGTAGTGTTCGTTTTTGGACCCAACCGATATGATCGACTGTGATAAGTCAGTTTGATTGAAGGAATGTGTCACAAATCGGGAATTTATTGTTGTTTATTGGAACATGATATCAGTCGGCGGCAGAGGGCAAGGATTCCGTCACGGTTGCCGAAGCTCCCATTCATCTGGGATTGGAATAGGTACTCGGAAAAGAAAAGTGATGGTGGATATTGGCAGCTAACTTGAGTCAGTGTGTTATGGGGGAACACGCATTCTGGCATCTACGCGATTCTGTATAGAAATCGGAGGCGTAGTTCGTTTAGGGGGGGGAGGGCACTAAATGGTACACAGTGAAGCTAGTTGAGTTCGCACGAGTTTACAGGTCTCACCAGTAATCAACATGAGCTAGCACGAAGCACTATCGAAAGTGCAAAATGTCCCTTCCAAGCCGTACAACGCCGGAATTGGATGTACGAGGTCTCGTCCCTGATGATTGTCGGCCTTCCAGTAGCGCTGAATGCTGATCTTCCCGGATTCTGTGAGAAATTAGCAATTTCGATGTTGATTGGTCCGGACAGCATTCGTGGTGGCTGCATGCCATCGTCTGCCGTCATTGCTGACGGCTCATAGCCATTGTTCTGCCATTTATTTACACCTACGGCGTCAGCTCCACGGCATTCGTTCATTTTCTCGAGCCATCAATTATTTAACGTTTTTCGTCGGACGCCTTCCGTTAACGAACGGAACGACCTTCACGAATTGTATGGGTTGCTTCCTCATTGTTATCTTAGCCCCCCTTCGTGGACCGTTATTCTCGCAGGGAGCTAGCGCTCTTTAGCTCAAGCGTCAGTTTACTTCTGCAGCTTCATTAATCAAATTGCTTTTGTGGTTTGTTGTTTATTCTTTCATCGAGTCCATCTGCCAGATGAATCGGTCTTCGTTCAATATTCAATGATACGTCCTCTTGAATTTCGTTTTCTTAGCGGCACTTTTTCATCTCATGGAAAATGAGGCTTGTAGTGCGGGCTGCGTGGTAAGAAGCGTGAAGGTCTTTTGCGAACAGACGAGGTCCTTGAGTATCATCTCGGCCACGATGTATTCTATGATTCCTCTGCAACTTAGTGAGTGGCTCACTCCTTTAACGGCACACCCCGCGACTACTTAATAAGTGGAATGCCTTCCCTTTAGAGGGGAGACAACTGTACATTTTGTGCCACTTATTGATCATGAGATGGAGTGGTAAGGATGAGGAGGCGCTCACCTTCCTTGGCAACTCCACCCACCGCCAGCTGCGCCACCCAAAGGCGATTTTCCTCGACAAATCTGCCTCGTCTCCGACGCATTAATAGTGCCTGTTTATTATTCGCTTATTCGCATTCTCCTGCAATGCTCAAAATCAACTGCAAAAGGAAGGACCTTATTAACGGTACCTTCGGCAGTTTCTTTTAGTTTTTCACCTGCTGAGTCTTCTAGCATCTTGGAGCTGATATTTGAACCCTCTATCCATCAAGTGTATAAGGAGATGGTGAGTGAACAGTGGCGCGCTTACCACTCGCGTGTTCCCGGGTTCAAATCCTGGGTCGACTCCCGCCTAGACCAACCGAGCCTTCTACTCCCCCCTACTATCCAGTATCCTTTATTCACTGGATGTCGCGGAGTGTTTTCATAGGATGTTACTGGCTCGCTATAACCGCTCTCCATTTTTTGAGATTGAAAGGAAATTCTTCTGAATTTGAAGCTACCTGGTTGTATTTCTTCTATAAGCAGACCAAACTGTTAATTATTTGGGGTCCTTTACTTAGTAGTGAACTACTTTAGAGAACGTA
>MU952136.1:0-12168 GCA_036418165.1 Cooperia oncophora | reverse complement strand
CTTCGCCTCACGGCCAGGCTGTAAAGAAGGCGGAAAAGCCGAAACGTAAGCCATATTCGAGTGAAGTATGGAACAAGCTTGGAAAGGCTTTCAGCAACACCTTATAAAGAGATGCTAAGAAGGCGGAGTTTATCAGTTGGCCGAAGAACAAATGAATCTTCTGGTTGCTATATCATGTAGCTGATGACTGCAAGTGGACTTTTCACAGGCTAACGGCAGTAAAGCCCATCAGCGTGCTCCAAAGGGGAACACCAATGATTACCATGGGTTCTCGAAGGATTTCAGGACTTTAGGAAATCACATCAAAATTTCCTCACAAAGAAGAATAGAGAAGTGTTGGTGACGTAGATTGGAAAGTTGCGAAAGGTTGCTGTTATCTTATCAGTTTTGTCATTCCTTTTGGACCATTCCAGGGCACTCAGGAGTGAGAATGGTCACAAAAGATTAAGAGTGATTATATTCCATGAAATGCGCCTTTGACAAAGGCTGACAGAACAAAGGATTTCCTGGCACATAGATATCATCGCTCCATACCTTTTGTGGCTAGACCGTACCCGGGGCAAAATGGGTTACTGCTGGTTCACTTAGCAATTCGTTCTGAGGGGTGCAAGGATTCTTGTACGGAATGCAATCATTTCAAAGGGTTGTTAGTGTAGATGTGAAGGTACTGCACCCCTTCCCATGAAAAAAAGTGGTAGAGGCTGAAGTTCTTCGTGGTCTCTCTGGAATGCGCCACGCATTTCACTTCAGCTTGTGGTTGTGAATGTGGTTTCTACTCATAAAGTTATTTGTGGGGGCCGCTGCTCATCGTCTTCATTGCTCTCTACCCCGCACCCCCGTGAACTGCTCCACAAATGAGTATGTAGTGCGTGAAACAACCGCTTGAACGTTTATCAGAATAAGGAGAAACGAACAAAGTCTGCAGTCCACGCTCTCTGGGCGAGATCTACCATTGTGCCTTCCTCCCCGACGAAACCTCCCCTTCACCTCGGAAACTGCGCACAAAGGATAAAGGCACTATGAGGAGGTCGGACTCCACCTCTGCGATCATCGTGGAATGCGTATAGGACAACGAACGAGTACAAATTTTTTGATATCCGATGAAATAGCTGGATTCACAGTCTAGGAAAGACTTCTTTCCCGAGGCCTTTTCTCACGAGATCAGGCTTTTCCTGGAAAAAATTGTCAAACCCGTAGTTCCCGTCAAACCCGTTCTTCAGGCGTCCCATACCGCTGCTGCCGATACCGCCGACAGGTAGAGTGCTCACTAAAAATGAGGATTGCAAAGAGAGGTTAATGGCCCGACGCTGTCTGGCATGAGAGGGGCATATTGCACTTTTTCTAGTTTCTTTTGCTAGTTCCTGTCGAGTAACACGTCACATCTTGGTGAGGCCTGTAGACTCCTTTTAAGAACAAACTTCAAAGCTCCTGCTGTTGGCCTAGTTTTTCATAAGCATTCCGCTGAGTAGCGCCTTCCCCTGGGAGCGGCACGCGTTATAAGGCCTTATAGTTGCGCTTTATTTGTAAACTACAATATGAAGGCGAAGGGACATGATAATAAAGGCGCGCTGAGGTGCAGCATACCGTAGCGTTATTGGCAGCGAGCCTGAAACTTGTGGGATGTGTGGCGGAGCGCAGACGAGGAAATCTGTGTGTGGTTCTAGGTACTGAAGAGACCGGAAAAGGTGAAAGGGCTGAACTTCAGCGCGATGGGTTGTTGGAAAATGTGGGACAAACATTGTGGTGGGGGCCTTCACCGATGTGGGCGGAGTCAGACCATTGAGGAGACGCCCGAAATTGTCTGCGCCGTCAGTCTTTGAAGAAAAAAAGGATCTTTTTTCACATATTTTGACCGCTTTTTAATTCGCTTTTTTTCGCCATTCTTGTTTCGATTACAAAGTGCACGGCGCTGCTAGCATTTTCGACCGGGTACCACGTTATCGTGCCATATGCCTTTAAAGTTATCAAATGTCTCGAATAAAATTAGATTGCATTCGATCGAAACCAATTAAATGCAGAAAATCTACTGACACCCACCCCTGTTCCGTTAGGTGGAGAGCTTTGAATTGAAATGGGGAGCTAGAAGGGAACAAACGCCACAGTGAGAGCTACAAAAATCGGCATGACTTCTTGAAATCAAAAGGAAGGGTGAAATTCATCTCTGACAGAAAACTTGAGCAAAATGATAAAAGTGTGCATTCTCCGAATCGCGAAGCCTGAGCTTGCAATTCACTGCACAAACACTATCAGATCGTTCGTATTGACCTTGAACAATCATTTGCATTGACAAATCCCTGGCATCGTTGTGAAATCCAGAGGGGCGAAAAAATGCAAATGGAAAGCCGGAGGGGACTTCCTAATCTTGCAGGGGGGGGGGGGTCAGGAGGGTGAAAGTGGCAGGAGGCATCGAAAGGACTCCCGTGCACACACGCTCTGCAAAACTGGGAAGAACATTGTTGGTATAGAGTTATGCCCTTCTCATAAGAGTCCTCATAAGGGTCAGCAGTACCTTATAAGAAGCGTGGATTTTACAAAAACGGAGATAGGCATCCAGCTGGAGGGCAAATGAATCATTTAGTCGCTTCATCATGTAGCTAACTATTACACCTCCCGTGTTAAGGGCGAGGAGATGGGTCAGCGTGTCCTAAAAGGAACAGCAAAGATCTTCATGGGAATCGTAGGGGTTTTACAGGACTTGGAAACCCAGATTCTCTTCTACACAGACGGGATTGAAGTGTAATGATGGCATAGTTCACGAAAAGTTGCGAAAAGTCGCTGTTATCTTATCAGTTTTGTCTTTCCTCCCAGAGTACCAAGAGATTAGGTGGGCCGTGAAGGATTAGGGGGGATGATATTTCATACAATGCGCCATCGTCTGAAGCTGGCGGGAGAAAGTACCATGTGGTGTCTCCACCAGGCTGAACAGCGTCTGAAAAGTCTTGTGGACTGGACTGTACTAAACGTGAACTCCTTGTCCTTACTGGACCATGTGATGGGGGTGCCATTTGTCACTACGTCGCCTTTACATTCCCTCATGCTTAAGGAAAAGGAACGATGTCTTGTCACCTTGCCCGCTCCAACCATTGGTGCCACTGACTGGGGTGCCACGCCAAACCTGCTCCCCCCCCCCGACACCGCTCCACCATCCGTAGCGAAAAAAGACTGTTCATTGGCTGGCCTTTTGTTGTGCGAGCGATTTTTATGAAAATGAATAGCGGAGTCTACGAATATCGCTGATGCGCCATGCATGCGACTTCCAAGCAGAAGTTCAGAAGTTGCTTGAAAGCATATTAAAGACACTCCCCGCGATCAAGTGGTCCTCAAAATGACTCCGTGCCTTTTGAACTGTTATACGCGTTCACAAAGAACATACCACTTTCGTCCCTCAAAACGGCGCGATAAAGAAGTTAGAGACATTTGCGCGTGGCAACAGTGGCGACATCATACTGTAGCTGGACGAGACAACGGCTCGCGAGCAGCTTCTATCCCTACAACACCCGCGCGGCACGTGTCGTGCGCAACCTTCGAACAAGAATATCGCATTGCTTGGCCAGGGATTGCCTGGTGCTCACGTCACGGTACCACGGTTCAAGCTTTGCGCTCCAATCGCTCCTTCACCCCCCCCCCCCGACACAGGCGTCCAAGACTGCTGAGGGGAGGTCTGTGTTTAGGGTGTTTCCGAGAGTTTTTTCCCTTCTTTTTCTACTGAGGAGCTACTTATGGGATGCTGGTTCATAACGGAGCACCAACTACCCGCAACACTTGATCGCGGGAATTGTCTTTAAGCTGCTTTGTGAAGCGAGCATGACCATTTTGAAACTTCAAACTTTTGAGAGCAGTATTTATTGTACAAGTTCTTACACTATGAAAATACGATTATGAGATACGGTAAAACGTTGAAAATTACAATTTTTTGATGACATCCTTTCCGATACCGTTCCTAATAAGAACAGGCTTTTCGTGGGTGAAGTTGTCGAATCCATACTTGCCAAAGATTCTGCCAATACCGCTGTTGCCAACACCACCAAACGGTAATGTATCCACTGAATAATACTAGCAATAAAACCGTAAAAATCAAACCAAAAATTGAATAACGAGATGGCAAAACGCCTGCAAGTGCGTCTTTCAACGACCAGGAACAACGGCTTTATGACGCAATATGGCTTGGGGACACACATGCTGCTCAACGAATTTTGTACAGGCCACCTCGCAAAGATCTGTGAGTTTCCGATGGATGACAAAATGGTTCACTTGTACCATTCCGCAGCTTTACAAGAGTTCACAGGCTTCACCAAAGCGAGACCTGTTATTAATATCAACTAGCACAGAATACCCCTCCCAAGCCGAACGGTGGCGGCATTCCCAACGCCCTAAGATTCGCTTCCAATTTTCAGACCCAATTTTCTATGCATCTGCTCACGTTCACACTTCTTGCTCCCGCAAAAATTGCTGAGCAGTTTTAGCGACAAGCACTAACCAGAGCAGCTTATAGTTAGTTATTCAGGAATCCCAGCTACCACTTCACCAACTGTGAGAAGGACACTCGCATTTCTTAGTTGAGGGCCTTCCGCGGAGTGGTTTTTGGGGAAGGACTGGGGAAATCTTGAGAAAAAAAACAGCAGAAAACTGGTACGAACTCGGGAGAGCTGGAGATTGTAGATAAAATGAATGAGCGGGGAGGGGGAGGGGATCGCACCAGGTGTTTTACAAAGTTCCAAAGGCAGGACGTGCACTGAGCGGCTCGGTCCTGCGCCCCCCTAGGCTCGCGAGATAGGCCCCCCGAATCGTTTACCCATGGCAGATTCTCTTTAACCTTGCGTGTTTTGCGCCGATGTAGGGGGGCGGAGGAGCTACCGTATGGGAAGAGCCTAATCTTCATAGGCAGGTCGCAGTTATTTAACTGAAAACTTACCAAACGAGTGAGACATGACATCGTTCACTGTTACACCGCCACTGGAAGTCTCCACTATGAAGCGTCTTGCCTGAATGATAATTTTACTGATTACATATTTGTTTACCGGTTTCGTATCGCAAGAATAGAATAGGCGTGACATAGCTCATCACGCGCGGTAACGTCGCGTGTTACATGATGATTGGAAAGTGGTTGGCGGCTATGATCATATTGAGTTGTCGGGGAAAAATTGATTGAATTTGAATAGTCAAGAAAAAACATCTCATGAATTTGAGTGCTCAGTGCAGCGCAAGACTGCGGACTTCATACTTCACGAGTCGAGCGACTCAATCGCGCGACTGTAAAAGAGGAACGTCACCGCTGATTTTTGGACCACCGCGCCGACTTGTTCAACCACATTTAGAAACAGTTAAACCATCAATTGCAGCAGCCCAGTGATTAGCATCAGAGCACTGTCTGTAGCAGTCGCCCAGATTCGCTCCTGCGGCGAAGTATGGCCTAACAACAACACTTCTTCAACACGCGACGCGACCGCACACCGCCATCAATGCAGGTACCTATTCTCTTGGTGAGTCAAAAAGATTAAGCTTAAGTCAGAATTCTACCTTTTCTGGATCTTTTGTGAAGATGTAGGCACCAAGTGGTTTCTCATGATCTCTAACCCATGCGACTGATTCATCAAACGACTTCACTGTCACAATTGGTAGAATAGGCCCGAAGATCTGAAATCATTTATTTCTTGGCTGGCCAAATCTTGATATGAGATGACACGAACCTCCTCCTGCATAAAGACATCATCATTCTTGACGTCGATCACGCACGGTGCCAAGAACTTTTCGGACCTACTGGGTTCTTCCTTGGTCTTGTAGAGTATTTGACCTTTGGTGTTCTTGAGCAAGTCCGATAGTCGGCTGAAAAATTTTGTAATTAGGAATGCAACGCAAAATAGGGATCAGTTTTTAGGGAACGTGGAGGCCATGATCTAGTTCGGTTTGGTGGGGGCAACAGATGGTGCTCATGTACAGGTCACATCGTGAAGACTTGTAAAATCCTGTGACCGATGTACTTCACTCGGATAATTTGGTAGCTTCACGGGAGTTTACAGCGCTGACCAAAGTGAGAACTGTTTGTTAACATGAACACAAGGAACTAGCGTGAATGCCTCCTCCCCTCCTGAACCGAATAGCGCCGTCTTAGTACAGATTTGCCAATTAGCTTTCCTAGGAGTTCATTACTCACTCGAAGTGTTTCTCGTTCACAATGCGAGAGAATTCTTTGTTCTCTTTGAATGGAGCCTTCTCTTCGAATAACTTCGCGAGAGCAGCCACGAGTTTTGGCTTCACCTCTTCCGTCGTGAGTACCTGAAATGGACGCAAAGTAAATAAAAAATCGATAATATCGATTCATAGGCCCCTCTGTGGTCAGGACACATCGTCCTTCGCGGAACTCACAGCACAGAGGTCGCATTCAGTCGCTTGGGGTGAAGGATTGGTTTTCCCGTTCACAGCGCTCTATACTCCTTCCTCCCCATCAGGGCATATCATCGTTGAGAATTCGCCAATGAGAGGTCGCTGTGGGGGGGGGGTCGCTTGGTCGATTGGGTTCAAGAAGCCTTTTTTGACACTCAATCTTCCTTGTTTCACCGACGCTCTAACGATAAGGGTGGGGCTAGTATTTGCTCGTTGCTTGAAGAGGGGGGTCCGTTCTGCCTCCGGATGTAGGGATGTTTGCGGCGCTGGGAGAAATTTTCCCGGTTGTTGACTTTCGTTGACCCCCCCCCCCCGCGCTCGCAGCTCGATCGTATCAGAGGGAGCCTGGTGAGACAGGGGGTGGGCGGGGGGAGGAGGAGGGGTTGTTCGGACTTGAATAAAATCGCCAACTAATTATGTGCCCTGCTCCACTGTAGTTGAGGCAAAGCAAGCTATTTCTCCTTACAGAGTCGTTCACCGTTGCTGCAGGGACTTTTCAGGGGTTTGTGGGTTAAGCGCGGCGCTAACCCGTTCTCCAATAATTGTGGACGCTTCATAGCTTCTACGATTTCTGGAGAATGGGTTGGCAGCGCGCCAAAACCAATCTAAGGATTTCCAGAGGGATTGGTTCCCGCAGCGCGCCAACCCAATCTCCACCAATCGTAGAAGCATCCGCTGCGAACAAGACTCTAGGTGAACGAAGGCGTCCACGTCCACCCGCACCACCTCCTCCTCACCCCGCTCAACGGCAGAATTTTGAGAAAACTGGCAACATGGTAGGTAGATAATGAAGAGAGGGTCGTAGTGTGAGCTGATTGGTATTCCTTCGGAAGGTGTAAAGTATAGACTAATGGCTCTCGATTTATTGCACTCGCTAATAATTTATTGCCCTTCCCGTCCCCTTTCACAACGTCATTGCAAGAAAAATCAACTGTCAAACAAACTTTTCTCGGCCCAAATACGACCTCCTCCCGTTGGAATCCCCAACGACGATGTGCCCTGCATGGGTAACTATTTCGGCGCGTAAATCCTGAGAAATCCGTAAACCAGTGTTAAGAAAGCACTCACATAATCCGATGATACACAAATCTGTCCACAGTTCAACATCTTCGAAACGATTATTTTCCTAGCCGCGTCCTCAATGTCGGCATCGGGTTCGACCACCACGGGGCTAGAAGACGTGTTCATTAAAGGACAAAAAACAGATTGCTTGACGTCTATCACCGATAAAACCCTCCCTAAAGGCAGTTGACACGATAAATTCCTAAAAAGAGTAGGACTGATACGCCTGGCTTTCAGGTTCTTTCTCAGAAGGGTGTAAAGTGTTACTTCTGAGTTGCAGCGAGAATACAGAAATAGGCAGAATAGGAGCTGCAAGCACGGTGACGTACACTGCATTCGCACCAGGACCCAATCCCTTCAACGTGGCAGTGTTGCTGCGCGTCGACTCTGTCAGCGTCTACGTCACATAGGTTGACTACCCCTCTCTGTGCCTGTGTCTGTCAAGTCAACTAGCTGGGAATAATCCGGTTAGTACGCCCGATGCCGACTAGGAGGCAACGTTCCTCGCCTTCACCCATTTAGTTCTAGCCGCTCAAATAGGTCAACGATGAATCCGACTCACTTCTTTCCACCGAGTTCCAGGGTTACCGGGGTGAGGTTCTTAGCTGCTGCCGCCATAATCACCCTTGCCACTGTGGGATTTCCAGTATACATGATGTGATCGAATCGTTCGGCAAGTAGAGCTGTTGCCTCCGGTATAGCACCTTCTACAACGGCAAAGAGCCCCTGAAATGTTCAACCGATGTTAAGTCGTTTTTTTTTGTCTCCAATTGCCACAGCTACCTAACGCGTATCCAGGAGTGAAATGAAAACTAACCTTATCAAAATACTCGCTTACAAGTCCGGCAAATACGGAAGAAAATGTGGGAGCGTATTCGGACACCTTCAGGACGACGGTATTCCCTGGAATGAAAGTCACATCACACGTATAATTGAGCACGAAAAGCGCCAATTAAACGTTTCGTAAGCCCCCAGAATACGCCATGCTTATGTCCCCCACTGTTAATTTAGCAAAGAAGCAAAGAAACTGGACAGTGCAGGATATTTGTCCGAGACCCTTATACGTATCCGATAGCGAAAAGCAACTGTTTTTCGTCAAGGCATATGGTTGAACCCCTGAACGCTACACTACATATGGGCAACCTATGGCTGTTCTATATTGCTCTATTCATCGGTTACCGTCTCGTTCCCTGCGAAAGCTGAGGCTTTTCCAGGGGGAGGGGTAGTTCTATTCTCCAAGAACTATCGCCGCCTGCCACCTCCACCAAACGGTGGAGAACAGGCTGGCGAAGCGCCAAACCCACCCCCTCACCCCTCCCAGGCGTCCACAGCGAACAAGAGCTGTATAGAGTGCTGTGGAAATGACAGATTCCCAAAGGCTCTTCAGAACTACCAAAATTGCAAAATCTATGCGAACTATTTAGCTCTTAACACGTTGACGACGATGGCAGACAATGGTGGCTGACAGCCAGTCTGTCTCGTGGGACGATGGCAGACAATGGTGTCTGCCACTATATTGTTCTAATAATAAAGATGTACGAACAGCCAAGTTCGCTGGAAACGTATCCCTAGGGGTAGCTTGTCCCTCTGAAACGAATACCACAGTCGCTTGGCACGAACTGCCTGGCGCCCGCGCCACAGGCGCCGGCGCCAAAATACCATAAATCACCAAATTCGCTGAAAACTTGTCTCCTGGGGCAGCTTGACCCCGTGAACACGAATATCACAATCGCTTGCCACGAAACTGCCTGGCGCCCGCGCCACGGGCGCCGGCGCCAAAATGTCCTGGGTCATCAAATTCGCTGAAAACATGTCTCTTAGGCTAGTTCGACCCCCTGAACAAGAATATCATATCCATCAACGGTGAGGACGATTTCCGTCAATTTCGATTGAAAGTGATCACCTGCTGTGAGAGCAGCAATCGCTGGCATCGATGTAAGTAGTGGGAAATTCCATGGCGCAATCACCAGCACCATTCCAAATGGTTCCTTTACCAACATCACTTCATCTTTATCAAGCATCCAGTTGCGGTGGCTTAGCGACTATTGTCGGTGCGCTCCATTCATCGAGATGTTCCAGTTTTTCGTCAATCTCTTTCATAGCCCATGTGACCTCGAATGATGGGTCCTGAAGCAAAGTGGTGATCTTTGTTACAAAGGCTCTAATCTAGAAAGGAGAGGTAAAAGCATGGATAGGCTGCGCGCTGACTGGAGAACGTTGCTCAATATGGTTCTGGTACAGGAGGGCATTGAGAAGTTGACAACTACACGTTCGCATGCATACCCTCCGTATCCAGAATATGAGAAAGGCGTGGCTGTGCCATCCAATTGAGAATGGCGCAGGATGCGTTTTTTGCGGAGTATACAGCTGTAACAATGCCTTACGCTAGAAAAGAAAACGCGCTCAAAAATGAAAACGTTACACCAGTGCAAAGCACCCTCGCCACAGTCACATAGCATGCACTCAGCACACCCACTCCATCTCGGTGAGAAGGAGAGCAAGTCTCCCCATTTTGGGATGCGAAACGCGTTCTTCTTCCATCCAGAATCGTGGTGGATTATTGAAAGCGATGTGGCCCATACAAGGGCTTGCGGGGCCAGCCGATACGGAGACCAGTGTTCTTATCCTTCAAAACCAACTTGGTACCCATTCACCGTCGCCGGAGGGTAGAAGGCTCGGTTGACCTGGGCGGAAGTCGACCCGGGACTTGAACCCACCATCCGTGAGTGGCGAACGCGCCGCTTATCACAACCCGGCCCTAGCTATTAGAGTGATTATGAGCGTAGAGTGAGTGCAGGCGAGTACGAGGCAGCGTTCAGACTTCGCGACGGAAGCATTTCGGTCGCGCGTTCGGAACATCGATGCAGTTGAAAGCATGCGCATTGATCGCGTTGAACGCGCGACCAAAACGCTGCCTTCGCCAAGTCTGATCGCTGCATAATGTAAATGTGATGACGACATTGCAGTTGAAGTTGTACTTTGAATGCTCCTAGGGACGTGGATACGAACTGTAACGTTGGTATAGATTTGTCATGCGCCAGTGAAGAGCTACGCCCCTTTCCCCCCTACCTTCCCCAGACTTCTGCTCAGGTTAACCTATAGCTGCGTGTGGGCAGATACCGTTTCTCATACGAGAAGAGTTTACATCGCGCGAGGTCTGACGAGTACAACTCACTCTTCCAAGATCCTTATGAATTGCTGCTTCGAGCTGCTCGCGGTTTTCTTCCAACAATTTCTTCATTGTCTGCAACGTCTTCCGTCGTGCTTTCAGACATTTGGTAGCACCAGTTTTGAAGTAGGCTCTTTGGCCATCGAGTAACTGAAAAAACATCAGGTCAAAGACAGGCTCTGCCCTCATGTGATTTGAAGGTGTCTTTCCTTGTACAAGTAGCTTGCTGAGATAATCCCAGTTTCGCGGCTTCTCAGTGGGTGATAAAGGCGCTACGGCCCTCATAAGTGGCCTTTCTGATGCCTCCCTAGTTGTGCCACCCACCGAAACTGAAGGACAACTTCTGTTCCTAATTCAGTTTTTACCCCGTGTTTTTCGTTTTTTCCCTCACTTTCCTTATATAGTATCAGCACTGAATGACGCGAGGGCGATCAGTGAGCCAGAGGCGGCAGGATATCGCTTTGCTGGCATAAAACGAGCAGGTCCGGAAAACTCGTCCAGAAAGGCTGACAGGTCCTTACTTGAAGTATATTCCATGATTCCTTTTTACTTTTTTCTTTCCCAGGAATCTTTTAGCGACCATAGGTTTGCAGTACTATCCACGATATGCAGTTGCGGGGTTCTTCTTCAAAGGATACACTCTGTAGGCTGTGGATCTAATGATCGTCTACACGTAGACGTATTTATGTATGCCGCGATTCCACTTGCCAGGGAATCGCTGCATACATAAATATCTTAACCTAAACTAATTTTTTTTGCCTAATTAATCACTAGGCTGTTTTTTCTCTTATTACTAAATCACTTTTCATGCACATTCCAACCTCAGGAAATGGAAAAGCGCTCACCTCTTTGTAGCACACCATCCTGTAGCAGTGCGAGTAGTCTTTTCAAGTGACGATGCTGAAACAGGTGGGAGAATTTGTTAACCAAATCTGATCTTGTGGAAAAACTAGTGACGTAAAGAGAACGGAGTTGAGCAGGGTAAATTAAATGACATTGATCAAACTTGTATGGAAAGCAAAGAGGCTGATACATCAATCAGCAAGCCCCTGTAGTGCATTGTAAAGCTGAAGTGGCATTCAAAGTGCCACTGTTTCCTTGATGGGAAACAAATGCGTGGCCCATCTCACAGAAACTTTACCAACGCAAAATCTTCCACCGTTGCCCTCAAATTACGTAGATCTAGTGAAGGCACTTCTTTGCGCATATAGTGCTTGGCGGAGCCTCGGGTGAGGCGTTCCTGTAAACGTACAATCTTCTTCCTTGCGGACGATAAGACGAGTCAGGGAGCGGATGGTTTTGGCGTAACGCCAGCTCGTTTCTTTATTTTTCTTCCGGCAAACGACAAAGCCGAATCAACTCGTTCATACTGGTTGTCTTGCACCAGTTGTTGTCAGTTACCAACTTTGAAAACTAGTAGGTAGCGGGCTGGCGGTGCACCAAACCTGATCGCACTGACACGCCCCGTCATCCGCAGCGAAGCTGTGCATCTTGGCCCGGCGCCAACCCGTTTTAAGGCTTTGTTCACAGTCTGCGACCCTGACGAAACGGCGATT
>MU952130.1:0-12799 GCA_036418165.1 Cooperia oncophora | reverse complement strand
TGTGCCTTACGAGGTTGTTAGGTGGAACATTTATTTAAAGGCCTAACGTTTCGACTCAATCGTCGTCTTCAGAGGCCTGAACGTGTTTCAAGTATTAGATTTTGCAACCTACCCCACCAAGCACCTCGTCCACTCTAGCGGTTCCGACGTCGTGTCAGGAACCTCTTGAGAAGACGCCAACATCGCAAGAAACAGACTTACCAATGTTCCACCGTTTAAGCGGATAGGTCCGCTGCCACACTAGAGCGCTGTTAGATTTGAGGAAATGAACAGTCTACGTTTTCTCCGTATAGTGACATATCGAGGAGACGCACGTCACGCTCTGTCATTCTACAGTCCGCAGTGGGGTATAAACGGTAGTAGGTCATTTGTGATGGAAGGACACTCATCTCGATTGTTCATTCTGGGTCTTCTAGTGAATATCCAGAATGCTTCCAACGCTTTCCTGGCTGAAAGTTCCGTCTCATTTGCCAGCACGGTGCACTTTATTCACACTCGCGACTTTCCGCTTATATTTTTCCACGACCTTATGCCTCCCGGACCGACCGGACTGGGTCGGTGGACCTGAGAGCAGCTGTAAGGGCACCGCGTCTCATGCCAGCAAGTGTTCGCTTGACTACGAGTAGCAAAAGCCTTTGCCTGTTTTGCTCCAATATATTGGAGGTTAAACGGTGCGGAGCTTGGTGGGGGTAGGTTGCAAAATCTAATACTTGAAACACGTTCAGGCCTCTGAAGACGATTGAGTCGAAACGTTAGGCCTTTAAATAAATGTTCCACCTAACAACCTCGTAAGGCACAAGAAAACTGAAACACTTACTAACATGCCGAGGTTGCAAGAAGAGAGAAGCTGGAGATTACTAGCTGGCAGTCTTACTAGATGATTTGTTAGCATTTTCTTTCTGTACTTTCTAGACGACCTGTCTCCTAGTCTTCTTGCTGTTGCATTGACAGTTTTGTAAACCGACGCGAACGCAACTTGGTACCTGTTCGCCCTGGGTAAAGGGAGCTCCTCCACAACTTGTGAACTGAGAACTTCACGTTTAAAGGCACAGCCCGTTGCGCTCATAGTTAGTACAGCATGTCGTCGGCTTTTCATTGTGCAATCATAGCACAGCCCCCCTTCCCCAAGCTAGAGGCTGTCCCACTCTCGCAACTCCACAGCGAGCGATTAGCGAGCTACAGCCGCTGAAAGTTCTAGTTCTAACACGCCCGCCCAGTTGGACCGCCCACTTGGTAGGTGACGGAGGGCCACTCAGTTGTTCTTTGTTGGGGCGGCGGGCAATAATCGGGATTGCAAGTCATTTTTGCAGACCGCGCTGGTGCCCATAAATAATTCTGCTCTCCTTTATCACATTTCATTCATTGAGAGCACATACAGTCAAATGCAACCATCTCGTAAGGTAAAACGCATAAAAATCACGAGTGATGCAATTTTTGTGGTGCAAAAGCTCGACTAGCAACATGCACTAAAAGCCGCTCGCTACCGTAACCCAAATTCGGACGCCGTGTTTTTGAAAGTTTTTTTTGCCTTTCAAGAGTTTTTCTTCCGAGTTTTTGTTGTTTTCGTATTCTTTTTTTGCACTGGATGACATCCACTACTGGGAGATGTAATAAAGGGATTTGTGAGCCAGGGGTTGCACAGAGACCATAGGGAGGTGTGACTGTCAGGGAGCGATTTTGTTTATGGTGTTCTTGAGGACTCTTCTTGCTTTTTTCTTCTTTGGGGAATTACTTATCAGCTACTGTTTCATAATTGAAAAGCAACTATCCATGACACTTTTATCGCGGGAGCTGTCTTTAACCTGACCAGGAGGCCGCCAGTTAGTGAAACACTGAAGGCAGTGTTTACATGTATGTAGAAAGAAATGCGGCCAACAACGATCAGCCAATGCAGGTCGACTCGACATCGAGGTCTCGCTTACTTCTTGAAAAGAGATCTGCAGAAATGAAGCAGGTCTTAAAGTCGATAGTAAAGCCTCAAGAATCGTTCTCGTCACGGCAGCTTCCAAATTATCGTGAGAGGAAGCTGAGGTTTTCGCAGTTATCGAATGTGTGAAGATTGCGTCCCCACCAAAGAAGCCACGGAAAAAGACCTGCGAGGTGCATCGAAGGACTGACGCGTGCCCGTGGAGGAGTTGTTGTGGGTAAATGAAAAATGTTCCACGGTTGACCGACGCAACAGGGGTCATACAAATGTGAGCTGTTTAGGTGACCTAGGAGAGTCCTAGGCGAAAACGGTGGAATCGTTCTCAAAAGGTCTTGTTGAGTAAAGGATTATCCCCAACAGGTAGCGAAGCGTTTGGACTCTGCGGTAACGCGCGTCGACGCGCTGTGACTGGCTGCAATAGCGTTGACGCGCTGCAATTGCAACAGGCTTCAAAGCTATAGAAGCGAGCACAACCGTAGACAGCCAGTGCGATCACTACCAGTCTGCGTGACTAGACAACACCTACCATTCTAATCAACCTATTTTCCATACTATCTCGAGACACAAGCGGCTGGCGCCCATCGATCGAGCGTTCGCAGACAGGGACTGATCGGCGCCGAGCTCTGCGTAGCGTCTACACTTTTAGAGCGCTGTTGCAGTTACAGCGCGTCAACGCGTGTCATCGCGAAGTCTGAATGCTGCGTTAGACCAATCAAGAAAAGGGAAAACCCTTTCAGAAAGAAATGATCATTTGTGAAAGAGGAGGATTTTCGTGGGCGCCCATGCTTTCTAACCAACACCTAATTGCGGCTATTTGAATGAAGATTCCATCAATGTACGCGCTCGAAGTATTAAGCCGACTGTCAAATCTTGCGGATTCTGTAATCCTTCAAATGAAGTTACGAAGATTTTTCAAAGGCTCCTATCTTGTGGACGCTCTGAGGAGGAAAAGTGCCAAGCCATTATATTCGCTAAAAACTTGTAGCTATGGGTAGCTTGATACGTTGGGAACGAATACTGTAAGCATTCTGCATGCAAATATCGTGTTTGGATTCCGAAAGGAATCAGGCTGCGAGCGGATGTGATATTCGTGTTCAGGAGGTCAAACTACCTCTGGAGACAAGTTTCCAGCGAGTTCGGTGATTTAGGGTTTCTGCAGGGTTCCGAAAACAGGCCGTGTCTTGACCGACTTTTTCTAGGGAACAGGTTTGGCTGAAAGTGCGGTTCTAGAGGTAATTCGACCTCGTGAACACGAATATCACATCCGCTTAGCCTGAGAGTGTCTGTTCAGGAGGTCGAATCACCTGTAGAACCCAACTTTCAGCCAAATCTGCCCTCGTAAAAAAAGTCGATCAAGATCCGGCCTGTTTTCGGAAAATTGGGGTAGTAATAATTTAACAGTGCCAAAAAATCAACCCAGAAACATTAAGAAGTAAATATGAGTTAAGATGAGTCTTTCAAGTTCTTTAGCTGTTTCAAATTAGCACAGATGCTGTCGCAAAGCACATGTACACACTAGATCGCGTTCATACCTTGCGAAAATAGAGAAATTCACAGAATGAAGAACCCAAAAAATAATGTATGTTGCGATCTGGAGTAAAGTAGTAGAAAATCAAGGATCAGCTGACAATCTATCTGTTCTGTAGACTTCACTATTCTCCGTTTCTCTGCTTTCTTTTTGATCGATACATCCTTTTCTTCTCACCGATTCTTAGTTCTATTTGCCTGCACATATGGAGGTGGTCTTGCTTTCGAGCTTGCAAGTGTACATAAATGCGGTGCAACTCTCTATGAAAACAAACCTAAGCCATATGTAGCTAAAAAGTTACCCGTTCCGATCCTCACAATCGAGGAGGCTGCGATCCCTTTCGAGGATTTTCTCGAACATTTCCAAATCCATTGTTTCGGCCGCATAGTGGAGGGCTACTCGATCTTCAGGATCTCTCGCGGACACTTCTTGCTGAAAAGTGAGTGCGGAAAGTTCTCCAAGTACACAATCCAAAGTCTCAAGCAAAAGAAACACAACAGCCACACACTCGATCTCTACTCAAGCATTGCAGTTCACCCTTATTTTCATCCATTAGCTTAAAAATGAAATTTATTGATTGTTCTGTTTTGTACTTTTATTCTCCTAGTTTGCAGTTTCTGGTGTCAATACTGTATACCGGCAAAGGAGGAGTGGGCGTTTCCGCTCTTCCAAGTAGAGCAAGGATACATAAAGCTGCTTTCATATTTTGCGGCAGCGTTCACCAGCGGCCATCAGCGTTTCGAGCGTCCGCCAGCGTCAGCGACTAGAGAAGTATGAATGTTGATCTAGCGTCTACCTTTGTCCACCGACAGGGAGTGGAGAGTATGGGAAAGTAGGAGGGTAGCAGACTGCTGGTAGAGTATCGAGAAGAGGGAGGAGACAGCTGGATTAGGCGTCGTGAAATTGGTGTCATGTGCAATCGCACTGCACTACTACGCTTACCTTCCTCCTGGCTGCTGGTGGACGCTGCTGGACACGGGTAGACGCTGGTGGTCGCTAGTGGACGCTGCCACAAAGTGTGGTGGACGCAGCCTGATCGTAATGGGTATAACGGCGGTGTCAGTCCAACATCCGAAGGGAGGATCTCGGTACGACCCCTCTTCATGACTGACACATCATCTCCCAAATATTCTCAAAAATTTTCGTCGAGCAAGAAGACACCTCCGACCAAGCTGAGGGAAGCGCTGGTTTTGCTGCGTCCACAACTCAGGTGAGGGGCATACAGAATAACCAAAATTAAAAATCAGAGGAAATATCTTTTCAAAGCAACGGAAAACGACCTTCACCCTCAGTGACCAAATACGATTGCTGATGGTTTCCTCTAGGATAATATACGCGGCAAGGACTTGAGCAACCAAATGGCACCACTATTTTTTTTAGCAGGTTCTTCTGGTTCTTCTGGTTCTGGCTGCCTGCGAGAAAAGGCTTTAGCGTGCAATTAGTGGGACCGCAAAGTAATCACAAGCTGTGATTTCCTACGCCGTTCTAGTCTCTCGGAGCCACTTTTGGGCATTTGGCACATTCAGCAGCGTTTTCGTGGAAAACACTTCTTTTGTTGGTTGGCAAGCAGCGTAGTTAAACTTGGGTGCGACTATTAGAGCTATAAGTGACAAAATATCGTGCATAACGAGAATGTTTTTATAGAAGATTTCTTGTTACTCTACTTAAATGTGAGGGAGAAATATATACGAAAAACACAGATGGCAATAAATATAAATATATTTCAATACCTGGTACTTGCAATCCATGTGCTGATTGAACTGCCTTCAAAGGTCCTACTTACGAATCTGGATGGAAGTGAAACATTTCGAAGACGGGGCTTTTTGAGAAACGGTTAGCGTAATCGACCAAAACGTAATCCTTCTTGTTATACACGATCATAAGCTACCCACTTATTGCACATGTGCAGACTTTGCTGCTATTCAAATCTGCCGACACTCATACGCCCTGGCACTTTCCGGCAAATTATATGACCCATGTACACATATATCCGCCTACTTATGCACTGCAATAGTAATAATACAATTGCAGTGGTGCGTAAAGCGAGTGCGTTTCATAAGGAAACATCGTAATTAAATATTTCGGGTCGCCCTGGAAGGGTGCAATAAATTGGCCATTTCCCCGAATAAAGCTTACCGGATGCGCTTCCAGAAGGCGTTCAGTTTCCACTCGATCATGCTTGTCCAATGCTCGTAGCAGTGACGAGCCAGACATCAAATTACTGTAAGAATAGAGTGACCGAAACATTTCGAATGCTGTCGTTTAGAGAAGCGAGAGCGTGGTGGCGAAATCTCACTACCAGTTCATGACAGGTTTAAAGATATTTATGTGGTAGAACTCCAAGTACCACAATTCAACCAAATTGCTCAGCTGACTTTTAGCCCTTGTCATTTCAGAAAGTGCAGCCGTCTGAACCTTTTGTGAAAGAGCACAGTGCTTCACTTTCGAAAAGAAAACACGTATTGAAGCTGAATGGCAACATTTCGACAGCTCAGCTTTTCCGGTTGGATAAGTTCAAGTGTGTCATGGCCAAAAAATGACATGCTGTGAAGCTCTCCAACAGGAAATAGATGAGGATTCCTGTGAAATGGAGATTGTCTTCGATTACTAGAAATTATGATGGTCGCAAAACTGCCACGGAAGGATTGCATACAGTAAGCGTATGTATAGGAGCTTTGAGCTGGGTTTGGGGGGGAGCATTTTTTTACTTGTGTTACTTCCCATCGACTTATAGAGCCATCAAGTTGACAGGTTTTGTCAGGTAGCTTGATTACGTTGCTCCAGCTTTACAAGAGATCACGGGTTTCACCAGAGTGAGCCAGACTTGTAAAACGGAAGTAGTGAAGCAGCAAAAGCGCAAAATGCACCCCCCTGTCACCGAACAGCGCCAGAGCTTTGTTCATGCTATGGCGCTCCTGAAGGAAATGACAGTGAGAAGGACACAATAGTCAAAAACAAGCAAAGCTCGGAACGGCAAAACGTAATGTTTGAGAAGGCATAAAGGGAGAATAAGCCAAAAGAGTAAAAGTCGGTGAGCACCTTAATCCATTAGCCCAGTATTTTTGAACTTGAATTGGCATGAAATCGAAAGAGAAATCAGTTCTGTCCAAATGGAGAGTTGTGAGGAGAAGTTGCGAATCATGGGATAAGAAGCACTCATGTGGTGTTTAGACCAAGATGAGTCTGGATGTTATACACGAAGTGGGTCCGCCTGCCGTTGCCTAGGGCAACCAGCCCTCCGACCTACTTCGCGTGATTATTCTTAAAGGTGAAACTAAAATGAGACCAAATGCTGTTCGAACATTCTCCGAACATACGAAGCAAATCAGAATTAGTAAGGAGGCTATGACAACTCAAGAATGATTATCACTCTACACACATAAATAACTTTTCCTTCCATACAAGGCTAATGATGGACTTAATGTAGACGACAACAGGAACACAAAACGCTCAGCAATATCCGCTGTTACTTCGAAATATAGTTCTTATTAATGAAGCTGAACTTGTTGAATATCATCGCAATAGCTGTGATAAACGTAGCCGGAAAGATGAGAGATTCATTCAAATTCTATTAACACTCTGTACCCAAAAAGTATTGCAATTGCAATTGTCATACGTATTTCCAAAACAGGCAGAGGTCCATGTGGTTAGAGACTAACGAATAAACAATCACTTCCTATGTCTAGGCACCGTGGAACAACAGTGAAAGATAGAAACTGAAGAGATAAAGGTAACAAAGAGCAGCAGATCAACAAACAGGATGTAAATACTTCTTTACTGTGCTTTTACATCACCATTGCTGGGGGCCCTCGGAGCATTCTGTGAAACTCTATTTGAGTTCTCGATTTTCTTGCCTTTTTACATCTGTCATCACAAGAATGCTGAGTTATGGGCAAAAGTCCTGTCCCAGGCGGGAGTCGAACCCGCACTCACGCTTTCCGCGCAGTGCGCTGATCCGTTAAACGGCCACCCCGCCATTTTTCCCACCGATCGGGTTTGGACCCCCCTGGGTTGGGGGCCCCGTAAACGGATTTTAGCGAAGCTCGCTGGTTGTGCGAAAGCACCAATCCAGAAACTCTGTTCATAAGGTAATTGCGATAACAAAGCATCGGGCGAGCTTCTGTAAAACCAAATAATACAAATCTGCAGAACTGCTCACTGCATTCGAATAAAATCTCTAGAAAGAGTAGAACACCTATGTCAATTCGTTAAAAGCAGCCGACTAAGCTTACAGATTAGGTCAGCGAAGCGATACACATCGTCTGACGGCGATACCTGCATACAAATACATACATCTGATTAACCGTGTAAATTGTTTGTCTTGCGGACCGAAAAGAACAAAATGCACAAGAGTCATGCGCCTGTAGCCGCTTTGTCTAGCCCTTTCGAGTGGCCTAAGTAGTCCACTCACTGCGAGTTCGGATTGGATCGAACAGCAGGCATTTATCATCGACCCCTTGAACGATGAGCTCGAAATTTCTCTGACGTTAACGTGGTAAGGCGGCCTCCCCTCCCCCTCTCCCGCGATAACCTATTCGCCATTTTGTCCTTACAGAGCGATTAGTCATAAGTTTGTATTTTTTGAATAAGCTTCACCTATGAGTTTTCAGAAAATTCAAGTTGCAGATGTACGATAAAAAGTCTCATCATAAACACAAGAATCTGAGGCTTGTCGGCAAAAATCGTGCCCCGCGGGAGTCCAACCCGCACCTCACCTTCCCGGCGAGTGCGCTATCGTATCGCCCCGGCCGCTTTTACCCTCTCAGCTAAAGGCTTTATGCCCAAGGCCTAATCAGAAACACTCACAACGTTAGAACACTGGTGAGCCGGTCAGCTAAATCGATGGCATATCGGCTATGAAACCCACGAGGCGAACTTACGATGTTTTTGAGCTGTTTTGATAGATAAACTGCTGTTCAAACGCCCGCAGTACGCGGTCCTGGTGGCGCTACTGCGAGAAGAAGCGAGAGCCGTGGTGTCTAATCTCAACCATATACAGGTTTAAAGATATTTCATGTTCGTTAAATCCAATGTACCACAATTCATACCAAATGCCTCAGTCTGACTCTACCATTTCATTTCAAAATCAGCCCGTCGAACCTTTTGTGAAAGAGCACAGTGCTTCACTTTCGAACACTCGCCCGGAAAGCGTGAGGTGCGGGTTCGACTCCCGCCTGGGGCACGACTTTTGCCCACAACTCAGCATTCTTGTGATAACATTCGGAACGCGTACTGCGGCGTTAAACAGCAGTTATCATCTAACAAAACAATTATGAAGCGCCTTTGGCTTACTCCAGGCTTTTTTCCGCTACTGTGCATATTTGCTGCACTAAGAAATTAGCCTAGGAATAACGTAAGAGAATAAGCGAAAAAGGCGATGAATTCCGTCTCAGCTGCCACGTTATTTCACACTCGTACTTTTCGCAAGCAATCATATGTACAAGAAAATTGTCCTTCGGCAAGTGATGTCCCTACCACGCGCACGGTCCTATCGTCAAAGCTATGGTCCGGTCCAACCAATCCTTTCATCCTTCTGCTTCTTTACCGTAATGGGCGGAGCTAGGTATGGAAGTAACAAAAAGTGTCGGGATTTCTCAAAAAACCATATATTGTATAAAAGTGGGTGGGTTTGACCGTAGTGGGCAGTTTGAACTTGGGTGCGACTATTAGAGCTATAAGTGACAAAATATCGTGCATAACGAGAATGTTTTTATAGAAGATTTCTTGTTACTCTACTTAAATGTGAGGGGAAATATATACGAAAAACACAGATGGCAATAAATATAAATATATTTAATACCTGGTACTTGCAATCCATGTGCTGACTGAACTGCCTTCAAAGGTCCTACTACGACTCTGGATGGAAGTGAAACATTTCGAAGACGGGGCTTTTTAAGAAACGGTTAGCGTAATCGACCAAAACGTAATCCTTCTTGTTATACACGATCATAAGCTACCCACTTATTGCACATGTGCAGACTTTGCTGCTATTCAAATCTGCCGACACTCATACGCCCTGGCACTTTCCGGCAAATTATATGACCCATGTACACATATATCCGCCTACTTATGCACTGCAATAGTAATAATACAATTGCAGTGGTGCGTAAAGCGAGTGCGTTTCATAAGGAAACATCGTAATTAAATATTTCGGGTCGCCCTGGAAGGGTGCAATAAATTGGCCATTTCCCCGAATAAAGCTTACCGGATGCGCTTCCAGAAGGCGTTCAGTTTCCACTCGATCATGCTTGTCCAATGCTCGTAGCAGTGACGAGCCAGACATCAAATTACTGTAAGAATAGAGTGACCGAAACATTTCGAATGCTGTCGTTTAGAGAAGCGAGAGCGTGGTGGTCGAAATCTCACACATTCATACAGGTTTAAAAGATATTTATGTGTCGAACTCGAATGTACCACAATTCTCAACCAAATGCCTCAGCTGACTCTACCATTGTCATTTCAGAAAGTCTATCTCTTCCTGAGCCTCTTGGACAAAGCCACAGTTCTCACTCCTTCGAAAAGAACACACTTATTAGAAGCGAATGGCAAACATTTCTGACAGTTCAAGCTTTTCCCCGAGCTGATATAGCTTCCAAGGGTCACGGCCAAAAAATGACATGCCTCGAAGCATCTCCAACAGGAAATAATTAGGATTCCTCGTTAAATGGAACTGTCTTCAATTATCACTAAATTATGAAGGTCCAAAACCTGCCACGAAGAGCAATACCAGTAAAGCTAAGTGTAGAGTCTTTGGCGCGTTTGTCAACGATGCGTCTCTGACTGCATTTTGTGCTACCAATTGCTCATCCCTCAGTTCCGGTACATGTCTCACTCTGGCGAAACCCTGCGAATTCTTTGTGATAGCGAACAAAGTAAGTCAAGCAAATCATAGTGAAACCTGTTAACTCGAAAGAGCGTCATAGATTAGGCGCACTCGAGTGGGACTACAAAGTCAAAAGCCCCCCGTGAGCTTTGAGTTGGGTTTGGTGGGGCTGGAGCATTTTACTCATGTACTTCTCCATCCGACATTACCAGTACCATCAAATCGCTATTTCTAGTTTGTGAGGCGTACACAATTCGACAGTTTGTCAAGTCAGCTTGATTACTTGCCGTCCAGCTCTACACATTATCAGGGTTCACCAAGAGTGAGGCTCAACTGTAACAACGGACCCAGCTATGAAGCAGCCAAAGCGCATAAATCACCCCCCAGATGCCAGCCCCCCTGTCAATCGAACATCCGCAGAGCTTTGTTCATGCTATGGCGCTCCTGAAGGAAATGACAGTGAGAAGGACACAATAGTCGAAAACAAGCAAAGCTCGGAACGGCAAAACGTAATGTTTGAGAAGGCATAAAGGGAGAATAAGCCAAAAGAGTAAAAGTCGGTGAGCACCTTAATCCATTAGCCCAGTATTTTTGAACTTGAATTGGCATGAAATCGAAAGAGAAATCAGTTCTGTCCGAATGGAGAGTTGTGAGGAGAAGTTGCGAATCATGGGATAAGAAGCACTCATGTGGTGTTTAGACCAAGATGAGTCTGGATGTTATACACGAAGTGGGTCCGCCTGCCGTTGCCTAGGGCAACCAGCCCTCCGACCTACTTCGCGTGATTATTCTTAAAGGTGAAGACTAAAATGAGACCAAATGCTGTTCGAACATTCTCCGAACATACGAAGCAAATCAGAATTAGTAAGGAGGCTATGACAACTCAAGAATGATTATCACTCTACACACGTAAATAACTTTTCCTCCCATACAAGCTAATGATGGAGTTAATGTAGACGACAACAGGAACACAAAACGCTCAGCAATATCCGCTGTTACTTCGAAATATAGTTCTTATTAATGAAGCTGAACTTGTTGAATATCATCGCAATAGCTGTGATAAACGTAGCCGGAAAGATGAGAGATTCATTCAAATTCTATTAACACTCTGTACCCAAAAAGTATTGCAATTGCAATTGTCATACGTATTTCCAAAACAGGCAGAGGTCCATGTGGTTAGAGACTAACGAATAAACAATCACTTCCTATGTCTAGGCACCGTGGAACAACAGTGAAAGATAGAAACTGAAGAGGTAAAGGTAACAAAGAGCAGCAGATCAACAAACAGGATGTAAATACTTCTTTACTGTGGCTTTAAGCACATCACCATTGCTGGGGGCCCTCGGAGCATTCTGTGAAACTCTATTTGAGTTCTCGATTTTCTTGCCTTTTTACATCTGTCATCACAAGAATGCTGAGTTATGGGCAAAAGTCCTGTCCCGCAGGAGTCGAACCCGCACCTCACGCTTTCCGGGCGAGTGCGCTATCCGTTACGCGCCGCCAGAAACGCCAGCTTTTCCCACTCGATCCACCGTTGACTCTGCTTGGCGATAAGGGATAGGCGAACTCGCGCCCTGGAAGCGGTGCAGCTGCGGGTTCCGATGCACCCCGCCTGGGACCACGGACGGTCTTGGCCCAATAACTCAGCCATTACCTCTGGTGAAAGTAACATACCGATCGCGTACTCGCCGCGCGCTTAAACAGCTGCAGTATAATAACAACACAACGCCTCCTTTGACATCTGTATTAAATGTACCTTCGATTGTGTGCTGACGTGGAGCGATTGCGCTCCCCTTCTCGGACGCTTGAAGTGTTTCGCTCAGAATACTCATTGTTTCTTTCAAAAAGGAAGCTATCATTCAAAAAACTCATCTTCTTGGCAGTACTGTTGTTAAGGTGGCACTGATTAGGGGCGCTATCAAGAGGGGAAAAATGAGCCCAACCGCGGCCTTTCCAGTACTCCTTAGTTTTTTTTTGTTCCTGAATCGACACTAACTGATCACTACTGGTAAAGCGAGGAAGTCGGAACAGGGCTTCTACCCCTTTTGCCGCCCTTCTCCCACTCCGAGTGATTGCGACCTTGTCACCGATATCGTACATCTGAAGAGCTGATACTTCTGCTTTCTGTTCTGCCAACGGGGCTGTTAGGCGCAGCAATAGGGTACCAATGAGCGATGGCTTTCCTTACACAAATTTCTGGGTGCCTCTGCTGCTCCAGCGTTTCATAAATGACAAAAAAAAAGGATAAAGCCTTTGCCGCTGATCAATCCCTTTGCGGGATGCGGCACGCATTCTACTTCCATTCAGAATCGTAGTGGACTTATTGAATGCGATGTGGCTTAGACAGGAGGCAGGACTCTTTCGCCTACTGCTGGGAAACTGAGACTCTCGTGGCAATAGACCACGTTAGCGTCGGTTACAAAAGTTTCACTTACGATTGATGCACAGGAAGAAGGATAACACATTCATGTTTTCGGGCTGCTGGACTCTCGCAGAATTTACACAACAGGACTTTCTAATG
>MU952122.1:0-11943 GCA_036418165.1 Cooperia oncophora | reverse complement strand
TAGTGTTTGCACTTTCTTCTTGTCGTCATTCGGATTCGTCAATGTAACCTCAGTGCACATGAGTAGGATTTCTTCACTGTTCGATTGCGATGTATCTTGCTTTCCTACACTTGCTGTGCGACTGGCTACTGAGTAGCATGGGTCATTTTCTTGCCTTGTGCTTTTGTCCTTTTCAATTTCCTCTTTGGTTACTTCCGTCGTCTCACCCGAGAAGTTGATTAAGTTCTCGGAAGTGGTGTGGTTGTTATATTGTTTATCATATGCCCTACTCTTATCGTATGTCTTGGTTTTCTCTTTTGTAGGCCAACTTTTTGAAATGTTCTCGGTAAATGGATTGTTATCTCTATTTGGTAGGACTTTGTTTTCGGACTGTTTTGTTTGATAGCAGAGGGAGGCATGATGTTTACCGCTGCAGAAGTTGCAAGCTGGTCGTTCACATGAACCTGGCTTATGATCTCCTCTCAGACATATAATACAGAGCTCTCTTTGGTTTGCTCGGTCCCTTCTTTCTTCCGGCGTGCTATATTCTCGACACTGGAATAGCACTATGATTCGCCCTGAGGCAAAAGGGGCAAGATTTGCGTGAAATCCAGTCTTTGGTCCGTTCAGAGTCTCTTGATGCAGACGTTCTTCCTGTACTGTAACGGCTGGAGTTATAAGAATTGGCGTAGTTTCCAAGCTGCATCAAAGTGGTTTCTTTTCTTACAACTTCGGCGAGCAGATCAACTAAGTTGACCAGGGGTGAGGTTCATCTGTCCTTCTGTGACGTCGTAGATTCTCGATTGGACAAATCGTGGGAGCTTGTTGTAGAGGAGGGCCCCTAGTCCGTATTCTGCCGTATCTGGGGTGATGGAGTTATATTGTCGGACAAGACGCAGCATCTTTAAATAGAAATCCTGCAGCTGTCTTCCTTCTGGTCGCACTGTGGGAGACTTGCTAGCTCCGTGTAAATTAGGTGACGAAGGACTTGTGGGTTATTGTACGTTTGGCATAAGATGTCAACTGCTGTGTAATAGTCTTCTGAAGTGATTGGTATTCCTTCAATGCATTCTAAGGCTCGACCTTTCAAACAACTCTTGAGAATTGAAAACTTTTCTGCTCCCGAGATAGTCATTTTGGAGTGCACTAAGGCATCATATTGTGCCCAAAAGTTGGGAATTCGAGCAAGTTCCCGGTGAAAGTGGGTAATCTAACTCTGGAGAAAAGGTATGGGTCTATTACATTCATCTGTGGTGATCCGAGGCTATGATGTGGGTATCCCACATGCAGACTACCATGATGGCTACAAGTGCACTCACGTGATGCAGAGACGTTTGGTTGGATTGGCATATCTGGATTCGCTGGCTGCTTTAGTATGAGCTGCTTCTCTCTCTTGCTTCTCTCGGATGTTGCTGTCCTTTTGTTGTTCGTGGTCGCGCATGTGTTGAAGAGCTTGTAGTCCACGATGGGTAGCATATGTTGCTTTATGTTGTAACATAGCTGGATACGGCAAATATGTGACCAAACTGAACTGAGAAGCCTCATGCTGCTTGAGTGAGGTTTTTATATTTGCTCCTGCCGATAGTGATAGAGAGTTGTGATAGGATTAGTAGGCGGAGACAGAAGGCTGTATGGAGAAACACCGTGACCTCATATCGACGTATGCACTCGGCCATGCGCAAACGATCATACAGCCTTAGGTGGGGCGCGATAGCGTAGTAAAATTTCCACTAGCAGAGCTCGGTTCTTGGTTTTCATGGGGGGATGCAGGAAGAGTATGGTGAGACGGTGGTCGTGGGATTCGCGGGTCCAAGAGCAGCGGTCGTCTGCGGATATACATGTCATCTGCAAATGGCACTGGTTCGGACCTAAGCGCAGTGCCTTCCTTGTAAGAGTATAGATGCGAAAATTTGATGAGGTGGTGGTGTGCGGAGGGGTAGCGGGGGGGAGCGCGATGAGGGTGGACTGAGCTTTGTGTTTATTTGGCTGAAGCTGTGGAAAGTAGATTGTTGGAGTTTTAGGGGAGGGATAGTGCGATGGTGTATAGCAGATGATTTTCTTGAGGAACACGCGAGGATTTAACGATTGTAGCCCATGTACGATTATGACTACGGTGTGTGTGTGAGTTGTGTTTTGCGACGCTTCTCGTCTTTCTCTCATGTGGATCTTATTTGGAAAAGAAAGACTCAAATGGAGCGAGTAGCAGATTCTTGTGACACTGTACAGGTTAATGGCGGAATGGTGAACTGGGAGAGGGGCACGTGTAAAAGCTGGCGCGCCGCGGGTCAGAACATGGATATTGGGTGCGGTGTCGGGTGAAGAAGATGAAAGATGGACGAGGACGAGGCTATAGAGGGGAAGGAGAAAATAAGAGGTTTGTTATGGGACTGTTGTTTATAAAAGGGTTTCATGATATGAATTCATGAGAGAAGAGGCTGGGGGCGTTGTCGTGTTGAGTGGGCGGAGGGCCGCGGTTGAGCGAACGAAGCAGGGGTATGGTACGCGAATGGCGCTTTCGGGGGAGCCCGCGACTTAGTCTTCTGCTTGGGCTTGGCAGGGACCGAGCCCATTTCGAAAAAGACCCTGAACGTTAGATGGAACTTGCAGAGGGGAGGACGGGGTGGGGGGTGTGGTGGGAGAGGAGAGGGGAGCTGCCTGGTGGGGAGTGCCTGGGGTGTGGGCCGGGGATGGCGCCCTTATAACGGGGCGGCGGGGGGTGCAAGTCAAGGCTTTGGGTGGGTTGAGGAGTGCTCGTTCAAGAAGAGTGATTCGGGGCTATCAACCCGGGGCAGGAGGGGTTGGGGGGGGGTGACATACGTAGTGAGCTGATGATACGTATTCACTATGGCGAGTGATGTAAGAGGGGCATCAGGCTCCCGTTGTGAAGTACTGAATAGGAGAGTGTAGAGTCGGAGCGGGAGAGGGCCGAGGTAACATGCTACTAAGCGTCTTAGCGAACGTCATTCCCTTTATGAGTTTGGAAGTAAGACCCCGCTTTCGGGTTGCTTTCCTAGAAATCTGTTGGAGGTTCCCCGAAGATATACAGGATCGGTCGGCTAACTCACGACCAACGTAGCCGTCTACGACTACTTCTAAGAATGAGATTTTCGCCACTTTGTTTCTATCTACTGAATGTGGCAATAAGAAAGGATGAGTTCTCTAAGGTTTTGGCTAATCGTGGCTGACGAAAGGGGCGTGCCGTTGACGGCTGCGTATTCCCGTGCCGACTCACATGTACATTCTGCGTCTCTTCCGTCTGATTCCCGGCAGATGTCGCAACAGCCTCGCGATCGCCCTCTTTTGGCGTGTTGAATGAATGGGCATGTCTGCGCGATTAGCATACGCAAATATTGAAGGCAGAGAAAAACATCAGGAATCAAAATCAATTTCCGGGTAAGGGAGGGGCAGGGGTTGGAACAGGTATTCCAATCCGCTGAGAAAGTGTGTAGTGAAGGTGAAAGCAGAGGAAAAGCTGTTGCAGATATTTGAAGTGATTCCGACTAGGAGACAAGAAAATTTGGCGGCGGACATGACAGAATGGGGAGCGTGGTCGAGAGAACACTAGTCGAGTGGTCGCCATAGCGGGCCGGCGATTCTGGCAGCTGATTTCGCCAATGCCCCTAACTAAGTGTCTTCGTCGCGTCTGATGGTGTGTGGAAGCTACCGTTATACACGTACAGCGGTGGAGTGGGTATGAGGTATTCAATCGTGGAGCATGGTCGCACCTCTACTAACAGGCGTTGGCTGCGACGCCGCAGCCATTGCGTACGAGTTTCTCTTGTCTCTCGTTTTCGTGTGTGATGGTCTGAAGGAGAGTATTGGGAGCGGGGAGGTTTGGGGTTGGCGGTGAAGCTAAGAAGCGCAAGTCCTTTGCTGGAATAAACCGCCACTGGATACGGTTATACGAATGTTGCCGCGCAATAGGCGGCGAACATGAAGAGGACAGCCGCGCCAACGTGAAGGACGTGACCAGGCGCGGTCAGATAAAATGCGATCTAGCCGTTGATGAGGCTAGTTGAAGATGGGTCGGGAAATGGAGGGTAAGCGACGGCCTTGCAGTGTGTTTTTGCGTGGGGACAGTGGGGTGCACGCGGTGGCCACGCAGATCAGCTACCTACTCCGAAGTAAATGGTCTCAGTCACTCCCGGCGAACTGGAGAAATCTGTCAGTAACCTGACAAAGTTGATGGGTCCTTATCGGAAGATTTAAGATACTAGATTTCTGTACTCTATAAGACATGAACAAAGCGTGTCGCGTAATGTCACGATATATGACTTCTGGCAAAAGGATGACTGATACTAGACACTACTGCACTAAGTTGCAGTTTTTGAATTGTGTTTGTGTGTATTTTTTCTTTGTTGGGTGTAGCGGTGGGTGGTCGAGACGGAGTAGTCTCCTAACTGAGGCAGGGGGCGAATAGCTGTCAGGGGGTTTCGTCACGCTAAGGCGAGGTCAACCTAAGCTTGCTCCTGGCGACTACGAGCGAGTATAGTAGGGTGCACGTTGCCATCGCTGCTAGTCGCGTGACCCTTAGCGAAGTGTAGTTATATCACAACTGAGGTGAAATTTCGCTTGCGTTGGCATTATGTACAGCAGTGTGTGGTGGGTGGTGGTGGCCACTAATGCAAACCGGAATTTCGCATCTTGATTTCCAGGGATTTATTTATGTTTCAGGGAGTGCTTCATTATGATCCCTATGTATCAAACTCTATAATGGAAGTGAATAATACGTGGACGTATATGGATGATATTAACTACATCAAAAAACTTATTGAATGCTTCAAAAAGAACTTACAAAACAATCGCTAGGCAGCGGATGAACGGCGCGAGTGAAATGGATCCATCGCCACTGAGGAAACCGTTACCGTTCCAGACGGCAAGGATGGTTCAACCGAAGCTCCAAAGAACCTGAACGAAACTTTAGCGAAATACATACCCGAAAGGGAAGAGCTCTGGTATAGAGTGGTTTTTCGTCATCTTACCTCCAACAACAGGAGGCGCAATAACACTACTATTAGGCTTGCGGAGAAAGTTTTGTGTGGGGATCTATCTTTGTGTGAGTGAGGTGAGCAGTGCCCCATCTAGGTGAAGAGGGGTGACCGATAATGTGCACTTATACTGAAGGATATGGTCTTTCTATAGTATCGTCGCTTGGCTTCCTGCTTCTTACGCTTCTTTGCGCAATAAGGGCCATGAATATTACTAGCTATACCTACGCACCCGCACCAACCTCCCAAAGCGCTTCTTCATTTTCCTTTTTCTAGGCATGGCCTAACGCCAGCATGGGTTGCCGAATCCTCACTATAAATAATCCGTCTATGTGTGTCTGTGTGTGTTGTCTGTGTGTGTGTGGTGTGGTTGTGTGTGTCACGAAATTCATAGCGAGCGTCGCAGAAAAGATAGGATGACAGTTCCAAGAAGTGATATACATGGCAGGACGGGAACACTTTTGGTGGGTGTCAGGAGGTGATAACACTTGATAAGATACGATAAGGGGGTAAGGGGAGGGTGACGAATTCGTAGCGCAAGTTGCAGCAGGTGTGGCTGTGATTTTCAGGAGTGATATAAGCTGGCAGGACGGAAAGGCAATTTTGTGGATGAACAGGAGGGTGATAACACTTGGATAAGAATTCTGATAAGGGGCTTAAAAGGGAGGGTGACCGAATTGTGCGCGTTTGAGGGCAAGCGGGCCATGATTTCGAAGTACTCGTTAGATGCCGGTAAGGCGATGGGGCTGGCAGAAGCTGATAACAGTTGATAAGATCCGATAAGGGGCCTCGGAAAGAGGGTCATCAAATTCGTGGCGCAGGTTACAGCAACAGTGGGAACTCAGATCCGTGAGGTGATATAGGGTGTGGGACGGGAACATTATTGGCGGGCGACAGAAAGTGATAACAGTTGATAAGATACGGTAAGCGGCCTCGGAAGGGGGGTCATCAGATTCGTAACGCAGGTTACAGCAACAGTGGGACCTCTGATCCGAGAGGCGATACAGGGTGATATGATAGTGATACGGGACGGGAGTGTTATTGGCACGGTACGGAAGTGATAGGAGCTAAAAGTGACGAGGTAACAGGGAAAATCCGCTTCACCGCTCACAACAACAATGCGATCGATATGACTCAAGTATAACGATCTCAGTGATCCAACAGAACTCATTCTCACTGCTTATTAGTAACGACATCGTGTACGACCGCTAAGCGCAGGCTCTATCAATTGCATGATGGTAAGTGTTGTTCTACAGAGATGTTTATGAACAACAGCAAACTGACTTTATCAACTCTTACCCGAAAAATAATTTCCTAGCAACTTCAGTGAGGGCCATTTAAAGGGTTACACTGCTGAATGCGGTAGTGCATTCCAAAGCAAGACGCTTTAGGAAGACAGATTGCATAAATTATAGGCTGCTTCAGTGGCTGTCCAAACAGGCTGCACTATTTCCGTGTAGGTTATGAACGTACGGAGGTCGATCGGGGTTGGCTAAGGCCGCTTTCCTCTTCGTGAATGGGGCGGGGGGGGGCAGAACGATAGGGAGGGGGGTGACTGGATGGGGCTTGGACGAAAACAAGCGCTGGTTTTCGTTCGTTCGTGACTGCAGAAGATTCGTTTGAAGCAGTGTGGTTTGGTCAACGATCCTAATTAGCAGCGCCAAAATCGCGTATGGCACGGCAAGCCGGGCCATGTCACAAAGAAGGAGAAGCGCCCGGGAGCCGGGCGATCGACCTGGGTGGGTAAAATAATGGAGGTTAAATAGTACGACCATGATCTCAGTTATCGACAACATTCCCACGACCGCTCCCTAAATGCTTCAAAAGCGGGATCCGGGCAGTTTTTGAATGACGAAGTGAATTTTCGAAGTGAGATTTGGGCGCACATGTGAACTCAGCTTGAGGGAGCTGCGGGTCGTGAAACTGCTGGATGAAGAAGCTGCTTCCTCGATCAATCCGTACGCAAAGCAGGTACGAGATCTGAAGCGAATTGTCGATTAGAAGCATTTGTCCGCAAAGTCTGTCTTCAGCATGACAGTGCGGCCCACCTCGTCTAAGAGAGGTCACGCCAAAACTCATGCAACAGAGCTGGATGGCTCTCTCTTTGCATCGGTGTAGCCCAGACATTGCTCCTTCTAACAGCTGGTTGTCTTCCATACTTACCCGTTATTTGGACGAGAAAAGCTTCACGACCCGAGTCCAAGTCGAAGTCGAGATGATGTCCAACTTTGCGTCGCGCCGGGCTGCATATTGAAGCGATGGCATCCATGAGGTGCTCAAAAACTGGACAAGAACCCCGCAATAACAATGCTATATAATTTTGATTTGGTAGGCTCCCTATAAAGGGAAAGCCTAATTTGAAAAAAAAACTTTCCCGCCAACCTAATATTACCGTTGTTATGTTAGCAATAGAAATAATCAACATTGTAGAGACCGCGGTGTTTGTGCTCTGAGTCCCTTCCGCTAATCTTGCCTTAGGCTTAGAGCACAGACAACCAGACCGCCGAGATGTAGTCTCATGCCATTGTTACATTACCTAATCACTCAGCGAGGCAGGGTTGCCACTGCGGCATCAGCATAAAGTTGCTGGTGGTTATTTGTACAAGTAAGGTAGCCGAAAGGATGGAGGCGTCGGCGTATCCTTGGAAAAGGTGGTGGCGTCGAAATAAGGTAGTTAGAAATTGTGGTAGCGTCGCTAGCCGAGCAGGAGGGATACGTCGTCGGCACAAGGAAGCTAAAAGGCGTCGGTAGGTGGTCCGTCGGAGTGGAGGCGCGGACAGTCAGGCTTAACCATGCTCATTTTCTGTTTATTTACATCCTCTGACAGGATGGTATTTGGTGATTTCGAGCCGGGATGGCAAAAAACATCCCAATCTCGCCCATGGGCCCACAACGGGCGCCTAGTTGGCCAACTACCTGCTCTACGGACCAAATGCATATGTCGTCCATATAGGATGGCATGAAGCAGCGTCTCGGCAAAGGCTGCTCAATCCACTCGCCTCTCCTATGAATGCTTCTCTTGCGTCGATTCTCGTGGCTTTCGCAATTACGTCCCTCGTCGCCCTCAGTACAGACTGTATCAGGTAGGTATGAGATAAGCTTCAGCATATGCCGTACACTCCCTACCCCTGAGACGGAGTAGGCGTGGCTTTTGAACATGGCATAGGAAGGGTTACGCGTGGGATGCTTCAATTTTGGAACAGCTGCCGCCTTGTTCTGTTCTAGATGTAGAGATGATTACGACTGCTTGCAAATTGAAATATCTTCACGAAAATGCGCGACCGCCGTCACTTCAAATTAAGTTACGCAAGCACGCCTGCTCAGAATCTCACAAGCTGGATATGAGTTTTGACTTCCCATGGAACTTTGATGGGGCTCAAGGTTACATCGATAGAGTTTGATGCTGATAAGAATATTGCCTAGATTTGAAAGTGCTTCGGGACCTCCCCCTGATCGAAGCATCTGGAGGGGTGGTCAAATCTTTTGAGCTTCCGGCCTCGTAACGACTGCTGTCGATGTCTTCGCCAGTGCCACGTGGCCTTGTGGTAGTGTACTTCGCTTTTAAGTAAACGTCAGGTTTGCATCTCGCGTTGCGCGAAAATTTTGCTTCGCTCCGTATAAGAGCTTCAACTCTAATTTTCGAAATTCTTCCGAATTTACGGCCCAGCAGGGCAAGTAGATCAAGTACATCAAGTATACGACGTACTCGATCTAGTATGGATGTGGTCATATCTGCCCTTCTCTGAACATATTACCCATCCGACAATTCAAAGTTGTAGCGAGAATTCGTTCATGGGAGATTTCGACCCCCTGAACAATATAAATATCGTCGAAGGATGAATATCACATCCTTCGACGAAAAAACGCTCGTCTGGCCAAATTTCGATTCTGGGCAAAACTTTGAATTGTCGGATGGGTAATGTGTTCAGAGGGCAAGATATGACCAAATCCATACTAGATTCGAGTACGTCGTATACTCGATATACTTGATCTACTTGCCCTGCTGGGCCGTAAATTCGGAAGAATTTTGAAAATTAGAGTTGAAGCTCTATATGCGGAGCGAAGCAAAAATTTTCGCGCCAACCGGATGCAAACCGCATGCGTTTGACTTGAAAGCGAGACCCTACCACGAGGCCACGGTGGCACTGCCGAAGCATCGATCAGCAGCGCTTACGAGCCAGAACTCAAACTTTGACCACCCAGATCTCGTCTGGGAGGTCCCCGTAGCACTTTTAATCTGCATATTCGTAATCAGCATTCGAGGCTCTATCGATGTACCTAGGTCTCCATTCAAAGTTCCATGGGAAGTTCAAACCATTCCCTTGTAAGGATTTCGAGTATATTTTAAAGAGCGCCCACAGTCGCCTTTCACAGGTTGTGGGGCTCAGTGTCCCCAGGTTGCATGGTACGTGGAATACACATAAAGAAAAAAATAAGGAAATGCCGAAAAAGCCTTTAAAGACATTTCCTCGCCAGACAAGTGTTTACGGAGTCAAGGGACGGTCAACTCATGAAAACAGTTAGCCATGAGTAACTCCGCAAAGAAAGATGCGTAAAATTTGTGAGCGCCCTAAATTGAGAAGGTCAGACAAGCCCAATCAGCAGGACTCCAGTGCTACCAGCTGCCGGCAGCAGCAAAGGAAATCACCCCACCGACACGCACCAAGGAAATGCTATGTACCCCGAGTTCCGCTTTATGAGCCGATTGTTCTCACAGCTTAGGCTGCGTTTATACTTTCGCGGCAGCGTAGCGTAGCGCTTCCAGCGTACGCCAGCGGCAGTGCCGGGGAGAGGATGGATATCGATCTAGCGTTCAGCGTCACCAGCGTAACGCTAGCGTTACGCCAGCGTTTCTCCAGCGTTTCACCAGCGTTTTGCTGGCGTTTGCAGCGGCAGGGAGTAGAGACTATGTGGCCGTCAGAGACGCCGCAATCGATGTGATATTGTATGGGACTGAGGGCCGTAGTGAAATTACGCGCTAATCGCGTGTGTGTTTTGCTACCATTCAGAAACTCTCCTATAGTCTCTACTCCCCTGCCGCTGCTACGCAAAACGCTGGTGAAACGCTGGCGAAACGCTAGCGTTACGCTGGTGACGCTGGGAACGCTAGATCGATATCCATCCTCTCCCCGGCACTGCCGCTGGCGTACGCTGACGCTACGCTGCGCTGCCGCAAAGTATAAACGCAACCTCACAGTACGCTATTGCACCGGTTGCATACTCACGCGTTTTCTAGTCGTTTTCGCATTCGATTGCGAAAGTGGCAGTGTTATTTTCTGTAAAGCCAAGTACTAGAACGATGCCAAAGATCCAGGTGCGGCATTTCGCCGCATATTACTCGGCGGGAGTGTCTTTAAAGGCTGTTGGCTCACGATGGTTATCTACTTTAGCCTAAAATGCCTAGTAGGCGCTGAATATAGTGCGGGAATTGGCTGCAAAGAAAGGGATTGAAACGCGTCAAAATCCGGCGAAGAAATGCCTTTCCGTTTTCTTTTCAGTGACTTGTAAAATCGATGTATCGGCACGATGTTTCCCCGTACGCACCTTGCGATTCACCGCTACTGAAGGCTACTGCTGCATATGTGTTACTATATGCATGCGCAGCATCACCGCCTTCATTAGAAATCCCTTTGCCATTCATAATTGTGCTCAGGAAATGATATTGAATTATCGAGGCGGTCCAGAAGATGGTCGTCCGTTTTGTGGCTGGCGGTTCCGCGTAGGGGGCAAAGAAGGCGTTGGGACGTAAAGTTGTTGCTCAATAGGGCGTTATAGAGGTACCCTCCTTGGAAAAGGCTTCACGCAGCGCCTGTCCGAGGTCACGGAATTCTGTTAAGCCAGTTGTACAAATCCTACACCTGTATAGCGATTTATCGTGCCAACTGCCTTTAAGTAAGACACCTACCTGAGCATCACAGGAATATATGGCGAAGAGAAAGTGAACATAGAAAGAGAGACAAAATCGTGGGGAGATAGAGTACGGGATGGTAGAGATCCCACTGCTATACAGCGATGATGGAATGATATGATAAGGGTGGAGATCGTAAACGAATGGGCGGAGACGATAAAGCGTGGCAGAGCTCTGGCACTGCCACCAAGCACCTTTGAGCCGAATAGGGACACCCCTGCGGGCGAACCGCACTACCTGCTTAAAGAAAAGGTTGCAATCGCGGACGCTGCCTCTAGGTTAACTGGTCTCCAGATCTTATCTTGAAGCAGTTATATCAGCTGCTGACTTGTTCTTTTCAGATACTGGCTGTATATTCTTATAGTATTGGGGGTGATTGTGATATTAGTTATTATTGCTTGTGTGTTTATAGGCATTAAATGCCGTAAGGTGAGCTTTTTTTTTCTTCATCAGCATTGCTTACTTGAGAGCGCGTTCATACTCCACGATACGACCACTTGGTTGCTTTCTCGGATTGCGTGAAATTATATGTCATCCCCTTCAAAAATGTGGAGACATATAAAGGAACAGCAGGAAACCAGAGGGGTTATGGCTGTAGGCTTTTGTATCGTTTGTAAGGTAGTACCTTGGGCTACCTATATGTGGAGTTTGACTAGTTAGTCGCAGAAGAAAATCTAGAGAAATTGAAAAGAAGCCCGAGGGTTGAAAATCAGCGTCGGATTTTTGAATCAGGCGTCATAAGAGGAAAGTGCGCTGCTCAAATTTGACCTGTGCCGGACCAGTAGTTGCGTGTAATGGTGTTCTCAAAATGCAAGGTGGAAGATTTGGTTCAGGAGCCCGAAGAAGGAAGAAAGGGAAAAAATTTGTTGTCGTGGATGGTCCCATAATGTTCATCCTGCACAAGAAAAAAGGGTGGATGAAGTCAAGCGCTGAATGTCTGATCACAGAGCCTGGACCTTTGTCGAGCTTCCCCGCGAGACTGACATCCCTGCTGCAACTGCTGCCCGAGTTATGTCCGATAAACTGAGGATCAAGAGGGTGTGCGCAAAAGTGACTAATTTTCTTGTA
>MU952121.1:0-15690 GCA_036418165.1 Cooperia oncophora | reverse complement strand
AATGAAACCAGTGTTTTAGTGAGGCTCAGATTATCGAGGGTAAGTGAGGTTGTCCACATGAGCTTTGACAGCGTCTTTGTGTCAAAGCTCATGTGGACAACCTCACTTACCCTCGATAATCTGAGCCTCACTAAAACACTGGTTTCATTGAAAAACACCGCTTCTGAAATAATGACAGTTCTCAGCTGGTGAAGCTGAAGCTAGATGTACATGCAGTTTATATGGTGGCAATCAGTCAAGAGGGAGAGATGGAATGAACTTATCTGCGGCATCTTCACCATTGGTTGTTTTCTTCCTAAATAGACCACTAGCAGGTCACCATTGGTAAAGCAGGGGAGCCGAACACCGGCTTATTCCGCCTCTCATGACACCGCCCCGACTGAATGCCACGTTATCAACTACAGAAATTAACCGATATTGGTGGGTGCGTTAGTAAGAGCATGAATCATATATTGATTATGCTCGTCATGATAAAGTTCATGATAAGATGCTTATACCACTAAAATGTTTACTCACGGGCTTTCGGGAACGAAAATGATACATTCCCTTGCGTAAAATTCACTTCTGAATATGGTTCCTCAGGATCTGTTGCGAATGTAGAATATAGAGTTGTTCGCGTACCAAAGACAACGGAGCTGGAGAGGTTCACTGAAATTCGACCAGTTTGGTGCTTATAGCTACGGCTAGGGCGAGAACTCCTTGTGCGAAACAAGAAGCATCTTAGTGGTGATGATGACGATTCTTACCCAAGCTCCAAGGGAAGGGAGAAACGCCCGTGGTAGGCGAATTGATGTGCGGTGAATTTTGTGTCATATCATTCAAAAACGTGGAAGGTTTTATTGGAATCAAGGGAAGAGGAAAACAGATGAAGGAAAACCTGATTTGAAGTTGAGTAGCGTTCCCTGGACATGGGAATGGTCCGCTCAGTGTCTAAGTAGCGCTCAGACAGCTGGATCTTTTTTTTTTCAAGGAGAGCAAATAAAATGCTGCAGTCGATTTGGTAGAATCTTCGTCTCAGAATTGCTTCTCTCACAGCATTGACAAAAAATACGATTACTTGTGATCTGGATGTGTAATGAGCGCTGACGGCCTTCCTGTACAGTCATTATCCCTGCAAACGATATGGCATGTGACGGCGGCGCGGAGTGCAGCCACGGTCATTTATTGCACCCTTTTCTCACCAGTGATTCCGAGAGTCCGATAAAAATCGTAAACTATCAATAAAAAATCCAAGGCACAACATTGTTGCAGAAATTTGGATTCAGAGGTTTGCGGAATCATCCAGTCATACCACGCAATTTTCGGGGGCATGCTCGTTCTAGAAATAGAAAACCTAGGGGTTGATCCTAATTGCAAAACGCATTATGGACATGTTCGAATGATGACAAGCGCGGTTTTGCACACAGAGTCTTTGAATGTCTTCTTCAAACGATTTTCCAACGTATGACTTGCTCTGTACTGCGTGTGCACGCGACTGCTTATATTAGCCAAACTGGTGACTAACAGTTTTGCATTAAACTCGGAATACAAATGCTCACTGTGGGCCACTTTTTGCAGGACAATTGCATTGTTCAACAACTGCATATGTTGCATTAAATCTGGTGGATACCAGTGATCAAGAAAAGTTATAATTATCCTGCAAATGAATGAATGAGAACGGCATTAACAAGTGCATCACGTATTTATCTTTTTCATGTAAATCTACATTAAGTGCAATAATGAAACAACTGCAAACAAATACAATCCCTAGTTTCAGAGGCTTGACACTGAGCGTAGGCGAGAATTGTAGCAGAGCTTGTAATAGAAGATAGCGTCGACTACGGTCAGTATTGTAAGACAACTTTTGCACCAAAGCCTTTGCATCGCTAGTGAATTTAAACTGCTCTGAAACGTATGATACCTTGCGAAGTGGACTGCCATTCATGCTTGTTCGCAAGAAAGATATTCCGAGAAAGCAGAACGATCTTGCAGAAGTTGCGAATTAGCGTTCTCAGCGTGTTCGTATAAAATCGAACACGACACTCCAAGCAACACAAGGCGCACACGTAATTTATTGTTTGTGTCGTGGCCTTGTCGCGGGAGTACATTGATACCGTAATAGGTCATGCATTCTTGGCCGCTTTATCTTGCCCTTTCGAATGGCGACAGTGGTACACTCCGTGCGAGTACGAAGCTGGCCAAATGCAGGGAGGATTTTCACGAATCGCTGGATTACGTGCATGTTCTTTGAAGAGAACGATGGTTATGATTATGATATATAACCGGTTAGTTAATCAGACTCAACATAACACAGTTACCTTACACAATGACCGATATACAGTAAGACAAAATCCGAAATATATGAAAATGGTGAAAAGGAAGGAGCGGAGAGCTGGTGGAACACTTGGCGATGGGAGCAGTGGCCCGCCAACACTGCAAGTCGCGAGAGTAGCACAGCGCTTCGGATACGGTCCATTAGTTCCAACTGTGAGGCCTCGGTCGGGAATAGAGGGGAGGAGAAGTCGCTCAAAACTTAAAAAAAGTGAGTATCCGCAACTGAAACAGAGTATGAAACAACGGAGCTATAGAAAGTTATGCTTTAGCACCGGACAAGCTGACTAGTTTGTTCATTGCATTTTAAGCGGTGAGAAAAGGTGCAAAAGTTGCTGTGATTATGTAAAATGTTGGGTTGACCACAAATTTTACAGTTCGATAACAGTTACAGTTTCTCCTTTGCCCTTACTGGGAATGAGTGAACTAACTCTATCCTACTATATATAATCCGCTAACCAGGAAAGGTCAACAGGTCGCTATGGTCATTCAGGATGGGATGCATATTGGTGCAGGCACCTCGGGACACTGAACTCAAATCTGCTTTCAGAATTTGCGGAACGATTCTCTGGGAGGAGTTAGGGGGGGGGTTCCAGCACAGAAAAATTAGCTGGTTTGCAGATGGTCCATGAACGAGTCAATACAGCTACTAAGAGCACATGTGGTGTGCTTTCATGCCCGTTTTGCTTCTATGGAGAATTAGTTTAGTCACTTCAAATTAACATTTTAACACGAACCGAATGGGGTGTTCTCCTCCAAAGGACATTTTCAAGCTTCTAGCTTGGTATTTCGTGCGGATAAAACTCATATTATGAGTAAGCATCTTATGCTGGACTGGGTAAGCCTGCATTGTCTATCCAGTCAACACCCGTGATAGTAGATTACAATCTTATTCAACCGGCTTTGTCACCTGAAAAACGTTTAGAAAGCCTCAACATACCACCAAGTGCTAAAGCCTTGATTCATCCATTGGAGATTAACCCCTTCCTACTGTTCAATTCTATCTGTAGACGTTTCACTTCCGACGCAGTACCTCCCGATATCAATTTCTCCTATACGCAGTCAGGACTCTATTTTTCTTCTCTCTCTAAATTATTTTCAACTTTGCTCTCCTCGATTTAGGAACTTTTTGTCCTGCTCCTGTATGTAGCGGGATACTTTGATGCAAATCCTGTGAACTTGTATCACCTGTTCATTACTGATTCCCTTCTGAACTGATGTGACTACACCAGTCAAGGAGAGCTTTTCATCATTCGTTGCGCTCACTGTGTGAAACTGTTTTGCTTTAACTACAGGAGGGGCCAAAAAAAAGTCACTTTGACCAAGTCACATATCAGCAAAGTTTTCGCAGCCCAGACAGAGGACGTGGATACGAGTACCAGGGCGGAAGATACCCAAGATGTTCCTCTATAAGCAGGAGCTGGCCCTTCACCTTCATGTACACCAAAATATGAAGTCATCTCCAGTCGCAGCCTGACTGGAGAAGACCTTTGGAATTCATGTCACCTCCAAACAGCTGCGAAACTTCTAGTGTGGAGTCACCCATGGATAGCTACCTGGAGACCAGTACTCTCGATCTGGAAGACCTCCAACATCGAGCAGCTCCGTCAACGTCGCTACGGTCTAGGACATCATCTTCACCGTAGTCGCCGAGGCGCGAGTTGATGGTATGGACCGGGGTACCTGGAATGGGAAGACCGATATTTTCTTTGTAGACCCGGACTGAAGGTGAGCGCTGGCGGTTACATCGAGCAACTCGAGAAGAATATCCTCCCTACATGTCGTCGCCCGTACCTTCTTGGAGACCTTGTGCTGCTACAGGTTTGGGTGCCACCACATGGAATCGAAGGGTTTTGGAAAAACTCCCGCCTACTTCGAATGGAAGGGCGTTTCGTACCTGAAGAAGATGTAATATTGAAGTATGTCCCCTGACCTGAACCCACTCATTTACCCAGTTCGAGCGGAGTTTAATAGGGTGGTGTACCCAGTTCGAGCGGAGTTTAACGGTGGCTTAGAAATCGACTATCTCGCTGATCTCAGGCACCACATCGCGGTCGCGTGCCAGAATCTCTCGATGGCGCTCGTCCAGAAGGCTGTGGCGGAGTGTCATGATAGTATTTAATATGCTCTTTAATATGGTGGTAGAAATGTCCGATCAGAATTTATAAAGTGTAACTTATAGCGCCTCGAAAGTCAATGAAGGCAAAGTGACTTTTTTTGCCCCCCCCCCTGTATTTCCTAAAAGAACACCACATGTGCTCTTCAGCAGCTGTAGTTTGACTCGTTCATGTACCATCTGAAAACCAGCTAATTTTTCAAGAAGTCTCGAAATTGAAGCACAACTGACGAAGTGCCGGCATTTGACTCTTTTCCTACTGCAAATGAGAGCAGACTCGAAAACAACAGAGTAGACGTTCTTTCTAGACTCACAGAATATATTTCGGAAAAAAAAACAAAATCACCCCTGACCTCGCATCTATGAAGCAACTTACCTATCCACTACACCATCGACCGCTTATCACTACTGACTTTCGAACTCAACTTGAGCTAGCACAAAGAGTATTCGGCGGGTACTGTGCAGAAACCCCCCACTCAACTACTCCCAGAACATCGTTCCGCAAATTCTGAAAACAGATTTGAGTTCAATGTCCTGCGATGCCCACGCCGATATGGATCCCATCCTGAATGGCCATGTCGACCTTTCCTTGTAAGCATGTCTGTCCGTGTGTGTGTGTGTTTGTGTGTGCGTCTGTCTGTGTGTCACGAAATTCATAGCGCCGGTCCCAGTAGCAGTGAGACATTGATTCCAAGAAGTGATGTAAGGGGTGTTGGTGGGTGACAGGAAATGATATCAGCTGATAAGATTCGATAAGAGGCGTTAGAAGGGGAGGTCACCATATTCATAACGCGGGTGACAGCATCAGCTAGCTCTTGATTCCAAGATATGATATAGGGTATGGGCCAAGAACATCATTAGTGGGTCACAAAAACTGTAAGCTGCTGATAAGATTCGATAAGGGGCGTTAGAAGGGGGAGGTTACCATATTCATAACGCGGGTGACAGCATCAGCTAGCTCTTGATTCCAAGATATGATAAAGGGTATGGGCCAAGAACATTGTTGTGGGTGACAAGAACTGTAAGCTGCTGATAAGATTCGATAAGGGGCGCTAGAAAGGGAGGGATACCATATTCATAACGATGGTCACAGCATCAGCAAGGCGTGCGTTTCAGCAAGTGATATTGAGGATGGAATGGTGACATCAACCGTGGGTGACTGGAAGCGATAACTACTGATAGGGGCTGATAAGGGAAGCTGCAGTCGTCGTCGCTGTTCAAGGTGGTTCACGCTACCAAATCATAGAGATTTAGTGATGAGGACATTGATGACGGGTGACAGGTAATCTTATCAATCGATAAAAACAGATAAGATACCATCTGCGCTACATTTTTATCACTTCTTACCGCTATAATGCCGAGTATTAGAGTTTCCGTGTGTGAGCTCTTTCCTTTACCCATCACGTTCCTGATAACACTAGAAAATGGTGTCGAGCGGGGGGGGGGAGGTGGGGGTATACAGGGGGGGGGGCAAAAAAGTCACTTTCCTTCATTGACTTTCGAGGCGCTATAAGTTACACTTTATTAAATTCTGATCGGACCTACCACCATATTAAAGAGCATATTAAATACTATCATGACACTCCGCCACAGCCTTCTGGACGAGCGCCATCGAGAGATTCTGGCACGCGACCGCGATGTGGTGCCTGAGATCAGCGAGATAGTCGATTTCTCCGCCACCGTAGACCACCCTATTGAACTCCGCCCGAACCGGGTAATTGAGGATTCAGGTCAGGTGACCTACTTGGATATTCCATCTTCTTTAGGTATTCAGCCCCCTTCCATTCCAAGAGTTTCTCCAATGCCCTTCGATTCCATGTGGTGGCACCCAATGCTGTAGCAGTACGAGGTACGGGCGACGACATGTGAGGAGGATATTCTTCACGAGTTGCTCGATGTAACCGCCAGCGCTCACCTTCAGTCCGGGGTCCACGAAGAAAATATTGGTCTTTCCATTCCAGGTACGTCCGGTCCATACCATCAACCCGCGCCTTGGCGACTGTGGTGAAGATGATGTCCTAGACCGTGGCGACGTTGTCGGAGCTGCTCGATGTTGGAGGTCTTCCAGATCGAGAGTACTGGTCTCCAGGTAGCTATCCATGGGTGACTCCATACTAGAAGTTTCGCAGCTGTTTGGAGGTGACATGAATTCCAAAGGTCTTCTCCAGTCAGGCTGCGACTGGAGATGACTTCATATTTTGGTGTACATGAAGGTGATGGGCGAGAGCCAGCTCCTGCTTATAGAGGAACATCTTGGGTATCTTCCGCCCTGGTACTCGTATCCACGTCCTCTGTCTGGGCAGCGAAAACTTTGCTGATATGTGACTCGGTCGAAGTGACTTTTTTTGCCCCCCTGTATGTGCGGCTGAAACGGGAAAATCAGGGAATTCATCAATCAAAAAAATTTCCGCAAATCTCGCCTGCTATGTGCTGTGTTAAGTGGTAGCGGTCGCAACGGTCGCAAATGAAGAATAAGGAGGGAACCTTACACATTCGAGAGTGAGGACGTCCTGTCGGTGATAACATAACTAACTGATGAAAAGTGAAACTCTCAGTGCGACTTGCGACTCACACTTTGACATGTACAAGCACAGTGCCACCCATGATTCTGCAGTTATGCCTCTTTCGGTTGTTAAGGACTCATCCGGACTAATTCAACTTTCACCCATTCTGATGTCGCAACTGCGGTCCTTAATGATATGATGCAGCCACCCCCGGTTGAAAGTCTGTAGTAAACAGGGATCAGATATTGGTAGATAAGACTGATGTTGAGCTACTTTCAACTAATTTTCCTACATTTCAATAAAAAAATAACTGCCACCATTTGGCACATTTAGCGCATTCTACCTCGCCCAAGGGAAGAGTGCCTGGCGAAGCCAGGTCGGCCCGGCAAAGCCGGGCTGTCTAGCAGAAGGACCGACTGGTATAATGTATGACGTCTGGAGGGCTTCAGTTGAACTACTTAATGATTTACTTTCAATTTGTTTCTTTCGCAGGGGACAGACACATCCTAAAGGTGTCTTAAATTGATAAACTATTTACTAATCACTTTAGTATGGCATCCAGTGTGTTCCACCCAGTTTACTTCATTACTAATTCAAAATCAATCAGCAGTATCATCCTGAGTTGCTTTTCTATGACTGTTACATGTGACTAACCAATAAATCTGATCTGATATAAAGCTCAAGAAAGAGCTCTTTTTGGTGTTTCATTCACTAATATATGGAAGGCTACTTGCCAACAAACTCACACATGCTCATTCCTTCTGTCCCAGCATCGGCCTGGGTGGAGAGTTATAAGCATTTGTGTATCACTGAGATCGCTAAAGTCAAAGACCTGTACTACACCGTCCTCCCTCAGCCGCAACGGATTTAAAGTCAGATTATTCGCTGGGATATACCTGAAAAAATGTGCTTTCTTCGGATTCTTTTCGTACTTCTCATACAACCATGAGCAATTTCAAAGGAAATGTGGGACCTGACTAACCTTATTGGCGCTATCGATTTCACTAGGTGACATCGTCCTACATGGCTTAGTGAGTGTCAGCACACGTCATCCTTTCACTGCACTCTTACAGCTGGATAAGATGACGTAGCCTTGACAGTTCAGAGAGACAGTTCAGAGAGAATAGCCCTCCCGAGGCGCATAGTGCATTCGTCGTAAGCGTATTTTGTTGATTAGGGTCAAACGGCCACGTTCATAGAGAACGTTTAGATCGGAGAAAGGGGACAGCCTTTAGGATGTTCCGACCTAGGGCAACTGGATGATCCCCGCGAAGAATTAGATACTCGTCGCTTCTAGTATGAAAGAATCGCAGTTATCGCTAGTATGTCAACGATACCATATACAGGGTGGGGGCAAAGAAAAGTCACTTGACTTTCGAGGCGCTATAAGTTACACTTTATTAAATTCTGATCGGACATTTTTACCACCATATTGAAGAGCATATTAAATACTATCATGACACTCCGCCACAGCCTTCTGGACGAGCGCCATCGAGAGATTCTGGCACGCGACCGCGATGTGGTGCCTGAGATCAGCGAGATAGTCGATTTCTCCGCCACCGTAGACCACCCTATTGAACTCCGCCCGAACCGGGTAATTGAGGATTCAGGTCAGGTGACCTACTTGGATATTCCATCTTCTTTAGGTACTCAGCCCCCTTCCATTCCAAGTAGGCGAGAGTTTCTCCAACGCCCTTCGATGTGGTGGCACCCAATGCTGTAGCAGTACAAAGTTTCCAAGAAGGTACGGGCGACGACATGTGAGGAGGATATTCTTCACGAGTTGCTCGATGTAACCGCCAGCGCTCACCTTCAGTCCGGGTCCACGAAGAAAATATTGGTCTTTCCACGTCCGGTCCATACCATCAACCCGCGCCTTGGCGACTGTGGTGAAGATGATGTCCTAGACCGTGGCGACGTTGTCGGAGCTGCTCGATGTTGGAGGTCTTCCAGATCGAGAGTACTGGTCTCCAGGTAGCTATCCATGGGTGACTCCATACTAGAAGTTTCGCAGCTGTTTGGAGGTGACATGAATTCCAAAGGTCTTCTCCAGTCAGGCTGCGACTGGAGATGACTTCATATTTTGGTGTACATGAAGGTGATGGGCGAGAGCCAGCTCCTGCTTATAGAGGAACATCTTGGGTATCTTCCGCCCTGGTATCCACGTCCTCTGTCTGGGCAGCGAAAACTTTGCTGATATGTGACTCGGTCGAAGTGACTTTTTTTTGCCCCCCCCCCTGCAGCGCAGCAGTGCAGGCGGAGCCCAAACGGCGCTTGGGTCACGACACTCTTCAATCGTTGTCCTGTGCAGTCGTCGAGAAGTAGAGGCCTGAGTGCCGCTTGGGAAGTAGCAGTTAGTTTGCCCCCTCGCCCTTCGCTATCCGATCTCTCGCGTAATTATGTGCTTATGCAACGCTCCGATTCAAAAGCGAAAGAGATTTAGAATTCCCCATTATTTGAGTTATCTTCGGAGATCTACAAGTTCATGTTCAACCCCACCATTCATAACTTACCATCATCAAAGGCAGTGGGCACGATTGTTGGGGACGGGCGGTTACTGCTCATCTCACTGGCAGAAGGGCTGAATAGAGTTTGACCAACGCCCTCTCGCAGTTCTTCCACTAATGACGTTGGCAACAACCACAGGCCTCCGCTTTTCCTGCCCGCTGCCTTTGACTGTGCCGTTTAACATGCTAATGATACCTAAGTCCCTATGATGTCAACCGAGGAGGTCAAAAGAAGATGGTAGGAAGAATAGAGAGAAACGGCAAAGGACTGTGGTTAGGAGCAGAAGGTAGGCAGGTCATCCCTGCTCCTCAGAATCCTCTTAACGACACATCTAGGCATGTTCTAATGGTAAGAGTCGACGTCAGAAATGTCACTCTCTTCCTTGAACACCATTTAGCTTTGTCGCGTCAGTAAATGACGCCCCGCTGGGGAGTTAGCTTCTCGAGACATGTAGCTATTCTGAATTTATTGCGAATAAAACGTGTTTAACATGGTGAAAAGATGGGAAAAGTTCTCACACGCTCTGCAGTTTGCCTTTAACTTGCTGCAGCAGAACTGAAACAGTTGCACGGTTATATAGGAAAAGAAGGATGCGAGGTATATACTGAATTTCTATCGCATTCCGTGGTAGCGAAGCTTATGCGACGTAATCGTTGGACGATAGTAATTCCTTGATGGTAAGACTTGCCATTTGAAAACATGTTGCATTAATAGGTAAGTTAGAACAGCTGTATGATTTGTCACGACAAATTAAAGGCACGCTCTGCGTTCATTTGGCGTTAAAGAGCCTTTTTCGAACAGGGTCTCCGCCCGAAAGCATAGTGGACGTACCACATTCGCACCTTGAAAATACGTGGGGAAAGCGCGACACGCGCTTGCGACGGGGGCTCCGCCCCACCCACTGCCAGCGCAACCACCAAGAATATCAAAGTTTTCAGGTGGTGCAAATGTTTCGCTACTAGCTCCTTGCCACTCTGAAGGTGAGTGACAGGTAATAAGGAGGCAAGTGAGAACTCTTCCGACTACGTTCTTTTTCAGCTTATGCGCGTGCGAACGCGTTTCAGCAGAGTTCTATATGCAACACTCGGTGCAGACCTTTCCTGTTTTTACTTCTGTGTTATTCACCACCTTGCTGTAAGCAATTGAGCTGCATCACTCGCCATTTTTGAACGCACGGTGTGCCTTTAAAGACGAGTTCGGTATAACTATAGCTACCACAAACTGCGATAGCATCCAAATGAGCCAGTTATGGAGCCTGGAACATTTTGTTCCAAGGCTGTACCCCATATTGTAGAAAACTGGAATGATGCCGTGGTCTACTATGCTCTAGCCGTAAGCTTAAGCGGCGTCCAGAGTTTGCTGAGCGCTGTAACGCACGACGAGCGTGAGTCGTCGCGCTACAGCAGCTCTAATTGTAACGCCATAGATGAAAATGCAGCCGCAGACGGCCGGCGTTGATAGATTCTCGTCTGCGAGCGCTCGACTAATGGGCGTCGACCGTTTCTGCTTCGAGAGAGTATGGGGAAATAGAATGTTGACTATTCACGCAGACTGGTATATATCACAAAGTCTGAACGCTGCTTCACTGTGGTTAGAATTAGGTAACTCACATGAAAGCAGCAGGAGAAGAGCCGACCACCTCATGAGCATGCTGATCATAAATGGGGCTTCCCGCTTGATTTTACAAGAATAGAATCTTATCTTTCAAGTGCGTTTATCTCAGCACTATAGTACTGAGTGATTCGGAATGGAGATTGAGTGATAGAGAAGATAGCACGTTCCAAGGTACCGTTCATGTTGGACATATGGGAAGCAAGAAGCACTATTGCGCGTTACTCGTTCTTGCTCCTCATCTTTGCCTCCTAAGAAAGAAGATATAGCACCAGTGGTGAATGAAGATGGTTGGATATCTGCGTCAAAGCTATCAGCATGAGCTGTTCCTTTGAAGACATATGGCACGATGATTTGGTACTCGGTCTAAAATGTTAGCAGAGTGTTGTATTTCGGGGAACATGAGCGAAAAAGTGCGAAGTGAACTTGAAGAAAAACAAGCTTCGTTCTTAACGACTCAAAAAAAATTATCGGAAAGTTTCGCTATGACTATCTATTCAAGACTGCAAACAGGTAGCTTACAGCCTGCAGTATGTTACTCAATATCCACTGCAGCACGCGCGAAAGCTTCGTTATCGTAAGCCTCCCTCAATAGTTACTGCAAATGAAGGAATACGAGCATCATGTACGGTGTTCAATGTGTGGGCGGGTGGGCGCGGTGGGCGTGGGAGATGTCGCGGTTTGGCAGTCTCAATAAGGCTTATAGGTATCCTTTCTTGAAAAGGCGCTACGCAACGCTTGCTCAGGAGCGCGGACTTCCGTTTTGCCAGGTGTATCAACCCTACTCGTCCTAGGGGCTTATGGTGCCACCGCCTTTAAAGGCAAATGGCCCGACGTAAACCTATAAGCGTCCAAGGAGTATGGCGCTTAACAGGGAGAATAGTTGCGTACTTGATAGGCGCTTCATCGCGCTTTCTTCGCACACAAAGGGGCCCTTGATCCGTCTTTCACAAAGTCCAACAATGCCTGGCGTAACACAAACCGCCGGCTACAAACTGGCCCCAGGTTGCAAACAGATTGCGGTCAGATCAATGTCTTTTTAATCACAACTTGGTTACATGATGCTTATTTACCTTCCGATGTGCTCTCTGGAGGTTAATCTACAGTGGTTATCCGCCAAGCAGACCTTGAATTGATGAACTTTGGAATTGTTTAGGATTATGTCGTTGTTAACTTTGTTTTGATGCATTACATATGTGTATTAGGTCATCCCATTCAAAAGTTGCGCAATGTTTATTACCGAAAAAACAAAGTGGAGGAATAGTAAATAAGGGCAATATTTTGGCTCTACACAAGGGAGGTCTTTCAGGTCGTGGCGCGCTTTTCGGAAATGATTTGTTGCATGTTGTAGAGGTCCGAATAAGGATCACAAAAATGGGTTTCATTTTTGCTATGCGTTTCTGGGTAGGTCAAAAACTGAGTGCAAAGTTTGCTGGGGAGAAGCGATTTTGAACCATTTTTCCGAGGCTTTTTCTATTCATAATGTTAAGTATGCATAGCAGATGAGACCTTCGTCGACACTGCATCGAAAACAATACAATTCAAGGTAAAAAGTACTTTATTTGGCACATAGTGAGGCAGCATTGTAGTTTCTCAAGAGATTCTCGCAGCATCCCAACCCCAGTGGTAGTGAGGGGCTGTTAAGAGCCGTGTTTGGCGCACAGTGACCTAGACGCCAATTTTAAAGGTCAGAATCGTCATCAGGGCCATTAATAACCTCTATATACAGACTTTCAGCAAAAATTTTCTCCTCGAGATGAGCGCTTAACAGCCCCTGCGTGCGGGTTGGCAACAATTCAGTGGAAGAACGCTCTTGCAGCAAGGTCCGCGCGCTAGGCTGCGCAGTGAGTGAAAATGAGGGTCTCGTAAATCCAAAAATGAAAAAACGTATAAGTATCGAAATGCCAAATAGTTAGTGGCCAGAGGGGTCCGAGTCAAGAAACTTCTTCGCGAAGAGCCACCGACTATGCCATCCGCCATCGCGCGACCTCCGAAAACAGCGGTTGCTCTAGAATGCGCCCCCCCCCTTCAGTACTCGATCCACTCCCCTCCGTCACTTCTTACTTGGCTTTACTTGCTATCTTTGATGATACAAGTGAAAGGGACACTTAATGAATTATGCGACTGTCAAATGTAAGCTCACACACAGAGCCTCATTAACACAGTAGGAATGTCGGATTTCTCGTCAAAGACTTGTTTTTTCAACTCATTTTTTGAACTCCCGCAGAACGATAGCAAAATATGAAACCCATTTTTTGTAAAACCTTGCATGGACCCCTAAACAGCAACAACCATTCTCCAAAAAGCGCGCGACGATCAAGACCTTCCATTCTAAGTTAACTGAATCCCTTCTTCACCAGTGACCTGTTCCCAGTGTCCTGAAAGCCTTTGCACCTCTGGTACTTTCCAACAAGTGCGAGTAAATTGCTGTTGATGCCAATTTCGGCGAATGACAAAACATTGTAGCGTTTGCCGTCGGAGAGTACTCTCTACTGACCAGAACAGTTAGAATCGCACTGCTCCACTGCTTCATGTTGGGCGAATGGGGCGATTTTTCCACGTCTCAGTATTGTTTGTGTCCCAGCACTGCCCTACAATACAGTTACTCGGGGTCTGGCACTATGACGAGCAACGGTGGCCTTCTTGTAGTTGTGTGGTATCATCCATTTGTCGATCTGATTGCCGAGGAACAGGCAATATACACCGACAGCGACGATTTTATTCTCTGTATAGAGCCGCCTGAAAGCCACAGTGTGGGAATCCTTCGCTATGATGATCATCCACTTGCGCCCACGTAACTCCTCATGGTAGAACTCGGGCGGCTTCTCATCTGCATTCATACAAAATTGACGATTGTGAGTTTTGGCTCGAGGTCCAAGACCACCCATATTTCATCTAGGGCCGGGGTGCGTTTTCACAGTCGTGAATGACATCTCATGCTGAGAACATTACTGCTAGAGGCATAGAATCGGTACTGCGTTCGTGCTTCTACAAGAAAATTAGGTACCCATGCGCACACCCTCTTGACCATCCTCAGTTTATCGGACATAACTCGGGCAGCAGTTGCAGCAGGGATGTCAGTCTCGCGGGGAAGCTCGACAAAGGTCCAGGCTCTGTGATCAGACATTCAGCGCTTGACTTCATCCACCCTTTTTTCTTGTGCAGGATGAACATTATGGGACCATCCACGACAACAATTTTTTCCTTTCTTCCTTCTCGGGCTTCTGAACCGAATCTTCCTTGTACCTTGTATTCCGAGAGCACCATACGCACAACTACTGGATGTTACGTAAATACACGAAGGGTAGCCGTGTAATTGCACACATCAGGCGATTACCGTAACCCCAAATCTGTTTGCATTCGCCCATGGAGTGCAACTGTGGTGCGATAGGTTGGTCATTACGTGTATTAAGGGGTTCTTTATCAAGATAGCTTTCAAGGAAACATTCCGTAGCTAAACATTCCGTACTACTTCTACTTTGGTAACTGGTACGGCTCTTCCCGTCTCTTATCGGAAGAATTGACGAATTGAAGAAATAAAGAATTGTAGTATTGATGAAACGAATTAATCGCATTAGTTTGAAGATGTACAGGATTTCGGGAGTAGATCGAAAAATGACCAATGCTTCTCGTCACTCTGCAATTTTTGGGACAATTTATCCTTTACTGCTAAGTTTTCGAAGTTGGAGTTCCGTCTTCGATTTGTGTAAAGTAGGTCTCCAGGCGTAGTTCGACTTCCTGAACATGAAATCACATCCATTCAATGACCAGGGACCACTAGCTCCATCAACGTGGCCAGCGAACACTAGCTATCTTTGAAGTAGCGAACTCCAGCGCGCAAGAGGGTCCAAGAGTGGGGATTATGGCAGGAGGTTAGCACAGCTGGTTGGGCATCCGATATTGCGGTGCGTGCTACGGCACCTCAAAGCTGCCCTACACCTTACATCAAGCCAGCTTAATTCTAAGCTTTGGCAGTTGTACGGTGCGGTCGCACGCATTTTCATGATGTCTCCTCAAATATCCCTATTCATGACTCCTAGACTAGACGGCGGTGGACGCGGGCGTTCGCTACATTGAGATCTTGATCCCTAGCCGCTGACGCTGCCTTTCGAAACGAAAGGTTGGTGGCTTCCTTTCCGAGCGAGAAGCAAAGCAGCACCCTGAATGGGTGTCTGCGGTAGTGATCTTTCTCTTCACTGGGACAGAGATTTAGCCGCGTGGAAAGAACGTTTGGCCATGAATCAGACCCCGCATTACAAAAGGGAAAATCGCATCCAAACTGAGAACCACAGAGGAAATCGAGACCTCGCAAGATGAGGAAGGCGCCGTTAGACTGTAGGTCTGTTCCAGCCGCTGATACCTCATAGTAGCGGAGGAAAATTCAAATGCCCTTCAGTTCAATATACAAAATGGATTGGAATGAAAATCATGTATAACCCTCCAAGAACAAACAGTGCGCACGATACAGGTGCTGAAAGACAAGTAGGATACCCTACGATGTCAGTGAAACGGCTGATCAGACAACTTGTTAAAAACAATACTCTTCATTAGTGCGTAGCTGCCGAGTGAAAACCGCAAAACTTTTTTACAAAGGCAGAAGAAGCATGAAGTGGTTTCTTGGAAGCGATTATAGCGTAGGAT